>SJYC01122858.1:0-35756 GCA_006408675.1 Madoqua kirkii
TTTTTTTAACAATTATCAGAGTGACATTTATTTTTTCTAGCTCTTCCTATTTGAGGAGGGGAGGGGCGTGGGATTTCTTGGCATTTGTATGACCAGGAATGACATTAAGATTTAGCGATTGGTATGACAGAGGAATGGGCAATTAAAATAAACACCATAATGCTATAACAGCATCCTGAAAACTTCTACTAGGCTTAATATTACATCTTCAGTAGGAGGATCTTGGGGAAGTTGAGGCAAATTCACAAAGGAAAGAAGAACCCTGGATGAAAGTGGTGGCATGATATGGGCATGCAAACCCCCCACAGATAACAATCATGAAACCAAGAATACTCTGCTCAAAATAATAACTGACAAGGAAAATACCCATGCACAAAGGCCCCAGGGTTATGGACAAAGACAGTGATGAAAGATTAATTTGCTCGCAATTGCTTAGGAAACACTTAGGCAAATTCTTCAAATCTGTGGCTTTTTAACTTATGGAATTTGTAGTTGTCTGCAGCATAATTAGAAAAAGTTTGAGCTTACTAGCCTGAGGCATTAGAAAATAGAGCCCAAGGCTGGCAGAGAATCTGGAAACGAGGGGAGAATTCCTGGAAGCAGAAAACCACAGGCACTAAATCCTTGTGTCTGAGAATAATCTCTGTCCAAAATTTTGGTTGACCATCAAACTGAAAATATAGACAAGACAGGATAGAAAGGTAGGAACTGGAAGACAAAAACACAACAGAAATATGAGCTGCTATATACTGTGAAAGAGACAATGTTTTTAGTATCAATTCAAGCAAATTAATTGCTTTGTAGTACAAAAAAACCCAGTAATTCTCAGAATACAACAAAATTCAGTGATGTTACAATATATTATTGACAATATCCACCTTTCAAATGAAAGCTAGATATGGGGAAAAAGAAGCTCAGAAATAATTCTATTAGTAAGGAAGAAAACCAATTAAAAAAACCTGAATCTAAGGGGAATTAGATGTGAACTTTAACAGGCAACAACTTCATAGCAGTTATTTTAAATATGATGAAACAGTTAAAGGAAAATGTAATATCAAAGTATTAACAAATAGGAAATCTCAACAGGGAAATGTAAAATATCAAACGTGGAAATTAGCTTGCTAAAAAGTAAAATAACTGACAATAAAATTTCCCGCATGCTCAGTCATGTCTGACTCTTTGCTGTCCCACGGACTATCGTCCACCAAGCTCATCTATCCACAGAATTGGATAGATGAGGGAAGAACACTGGAGTGGGTTGCCATTCTTCCAGGGAAGAACACTGGAAGAACACTGGAGTGGGTTGCCATTTCCTCCTCCAGGGGATCTTCCCCACCCAGGGATCAAACCCAGGTCTCCTGCATCTCCTGCACTGGCTGGAGAACTCTTTACCACCGAGTCACCTGAGCCTCCCAGAAGTTCACTAGATGATCTCAGTAAGAAGCTGGAGATAGCAGCAAAAATAAGCCCAGAAAACTTAAGAGACATGAATAGAAAGTACCAATTCAAAGAAAGGAGAAAAATCGGTAAAATTAAAAGTAAAGATGAACAAAGAGGCTCAGAGACTGGAAGCCTTGCAATCCAACTGTGGACATTATCAAAAGGATTAATTAAACACATAATCTGAGTTCCAAAAGGAGAGGATTGAAAAGGGAAGAAAATGACATAATGAACAAAACTGTCAAATTTGGTGGAAAACTAAGTGAATGCTTTCACACCCTAGAGTGGCAGAAAACTCCAAGCAAGACAAATACCAGTTCTAAGCACAACATATTCAGACTGCTGAAAGTCGAAAATTAAATGGCAATCCCCAAATAAATCAAACATGATTTTTATACAAAGGAACAATAATTAAAGTAAATGACTGATTTATCATCAGAAACCAAGAAGACCGGAAGAAACTGGAACAACATTTACAAAGTGATGGGAGAAGAAGAAAGACTTCACCCCAAAATTCTATCAAATAAAACAATCCACTAGAGATGAAGACAGAATAACAGCATTTCCAACAAGCCAGGAATGATGGAGTTTTTCAGACTCAAGTGCGCTTAGGACAAAGCTACAGGAAACAATGAAGGTTAAATTGGTATATAAAAGGCTACATAAGAATATACATTTGTGTATATACATATTTTTTCTTTTTATCTCAGTTAAATAGAACATGGCTGTATGAAGCAACACTTGTAACCCTGATTTGTTGAGCTTATGAACACTATAAAATCACTATTGCCACTAAGTAAATGTAATGATTTGAAATAGCATATAATTTCTAGATCAACTGCTAGTTATTAAAAGAGAATTGGAATCCTAAATATCTTGATTAATTAAAAAATGCATAAGAAAAAGAAAAAATTGAAATGGTAGCCATAAGTAAAACTATATAAAAATTATGTTAAATATAAATGGAATAGACCTTCACTAAAGGCAGAGACTATCAGGCTGATATTTGTGAAAAAGAAGCAACTGTATTTCATGATGAGTGCATTCTCAGTTACCCAGGGATTGAGCCCTCATCTCTTAAGTTTCCTACACTGACAAGAGGGTTCTTTACCACTAAGCCACCACGGAAGCCTTAAAGAAAATAAAATCACTATGTTACAGAGCTGTCTGCACTCCCATGCTCCTTGCCAAGACAGAGAAACAAACTGAATCTATGGAAAATGCAGTATATATACACAGTGGAGTATTATCCAGCCTTTTTAAAGGAAGACATCTTGTCATTTGTGACAGCAGGGATTAACCTGGAGGACATTATATGAAGTAAAATAAGCCAGACTCAGAAAGACATATTGCATGATTTCATTTATATGTAGAATTGAAAAGAGTTGAATGTTAATTCATAGAAACAGTGTATAATAGTGGTTACAAGGACATACACGGTAGGAGAAATGGGGAGATGTTATTAGTTAAAGGGTGCAGTCTTCCAGTTAGAAGATGAATATGTTCTGGAGACCTAATATATAGCATTGTGACCATTGTTAGTAATAATATATTATTTACTTGTTAACAGAGTATATTTTAAGCATTCTCACCACACATACAAATAAATGGTAAATAAAAAGTGATAAACATCCTGATTATCTTGATTATGGTAATCATTTCCCAATGTATACATACATCGAACCATCAGATAGTACACTATAAATATATACAATTTTTATTTATCAGTTATACCTCACAAAATCTGAGGGGAAAAAATTTACCAAATTCCTTCCAGATTGTAAAATGAGATAATAAGAGTGTTGTCATAACCCATAGGCAAGAGAGTAGGGGTATATTAGAGTCCTTGCCTGTTGAAGATTATTTCTGATTATCTTTGATAATAGAGATGAGAGAAAAAATTTTCTAGGCCAATAATTGCATGTACTAGGTTCTAAAGTTTCTGTTTATTTGCTTCAGTAAAAGTACCACATTTGGATTTATAACTGTGAATTATAGCATGACCTCATTATGTCCATAAAAATCTAACTCATTTTTCATGAACAATCCAGCTTCTTTACTGACCAAAATGTGCATGTTAAATAATGATGAGATGGTAATCAAGACTTTTACATCTATCAAGACTTTCATAAAAGTACTAATTTGCTCTTCTTCTAAAAATCCTATATAGCTTTTGGATCACTGTCTTGTGAGGGGAACATCTTAGGGATTTCCACAAGCTTTCCTACTATAAAAGAACACAGTTCAGAGAATAATTGAGGAGATTACTTTAAGTATGTACTTAGTGTATTTATTTTTACCATGTAGTCTGAATCTGAAAAACATAAGGAAACAATGAATGGACCCTCAGTGGCACTGGAGAGATTATGAGATTTATAAGACTCCAATTACCACATAATCTTCATAAACCACTACAGCCAGTGGGCCAGAGAGGTGTTTCAGGTCTGATGCTTTTTATAAGTGCAAAGCCACTATGTAATATCAACAACAACAACAACAAAAAGACCAAGAATTTACCTTTCTAAGGTTACTGTCACTCTGGAAATGGCCATGGGCTACTTTGGGAAAGTCTTAGGGGAAGATGCATAGTGTATATCTGTGACCACGTACAGGGTCTTCCTCAAAGGGATCAGAGTTTTACATCAAGCAATCTAGAGCTGTTAACTGGTTTATGTCTTTTGGGAAGGACCATGATCTCTATGAGGGCTGCCCTGGTGGTTCAGATGGTAAAGTATCTGCCACTATGCAGGAGAATTGGGTTTGATCCCTGGGTTGGGAAGATCCCTGGAGAAGGGAATGGCTACCCCCTCCAGTGTTCTTGCCTGGAGAATTCAATGGGCTGGGGAGCTTGGTGGGCTACAATCCATGGAGTGGCAAAGAGTCAGAGACAACTGAGCAACTAATTTCTGATTATCTCTAGAAAGTGGGTTCTTTCTATCAGACTTAGGTAATGTTTGTTTACATGTATGTCAAGAAGCATCTCAGGAGGCTACCCATCAATCTGATTCTTCAAGACTCTATGATCAGTTAGCTGTCACAACAGATTCTGCTGGATCCAAAATCTCTGATTTTCACTTTGCCCAGTGGCTTATCATGAAAACTGTGCCCACCTTTCTCTTTACTGACAAATGTTTCCTCTGAATCTTTGGTGGAAAGGAGACGCCAACCTGTGGCACTCTAACAAAAATCAAGTCCCAGTAATGATGCCTGTTGATTTCCTGCTAATGCCTCTCATGGTTCAAACTTCTCTGAAAGCCAAAGGTTAACAGATCATATTGATGGAATCTGGAGAAGGGTGAGAAAGGATAGGGAGTTAATCTGGAAGAGCAAAAGGAAAAAGCTTCAATTAGAGGGTGAGCTCCATGATGGCAGTGATATTATCTATAGTCTTCCCCAATATATCTAAACACTTGAACAATAATGGCCACGTGGTATACACTACATAAATATTGTTGGATAGGGCCTCCCTAGTAGCTCAGATGGTAAAGCATCTGCTTGTAGTGCAGGAGACCTGGGTTCAATCCCTGGGTCAGGAAGATCCCCAGAAGGAAATGGCAACCCACTTCAGTATTTTTCCCTGGAGAATCACATAGACAGAGGGCCCTGGTGAGCTACAGTCCATGGGGTTGCAAAGAGCTGGACATGACTGAGCCACAAACACACACACGGATCGATGGCTGTAGTGATGGTTGGACATATTCGAGACTGAAGATATGTAGCTATGCATTAGGAAGAACACAAACAGATAAGCCAAAAAGACATGGGAAAATTGCAAATTGATATTACAAGAGTTGAGTTCCAGTAGGTGGTGTCTTTCTTTGCCAGGACTACTTTCAAAGAACAGGTACGAGTCTGGCTTCTCAAGATAAGCAGTAACTCTTTCAAAACACTGCTTGTTACCACTTTGAACATATATGATAGTATTTCAGAATCCAAAGGAATCCTAGGTTTGCACTCAAATCTCTCTCTCCAGATCAGTCTGTAGAAATCTATGATTCTATTCATATAGTGATGACATTACGTTCAATACACATTTTCATATGAAAAACTTAGGAAGTTGTTAGACCACTAAGGAAGAAGACAATGACTCACCTCAGTGTAACCAAAAATTTTATACCCCTTTTCAAGAAAATAGTTTTATTTGAGAGGACCAAAGGCGAGCACTTTGGTACCAGCTTATTACTGCTCAGTCACTATGTTGTGTCCAACTCTGTGAACCCACGGACAGTAGCAAGGTTCCTCTGTCCTCCACTGTCTCCTCGAGTTTGCTCAAATTCATGTCCACTGAGTCAGTGATGCTTTTCTCTATGGCTCCCTCCTCCTCTTGCCTTCAATATTTGGTACTGGCTACTCACTGGGAAACAGTGAAGAAATATATGTTCAATGTTGAGCGGATCAATAAGAAAGGAATGACTTGGGATATATTGATAGAACTTACAATCTGTGCAGATTGAAGAAAAACAAAAAACTGGCCACAGATTCTTTGAAACTCCTCTCATCAAAAAGTAGTCAATTTCTCAACCCCTTGATCCAAGACCTAGCCATTGTCTTACTTGGTGCAGTGGGGTATACACAAAGGTAATGTAGGCAAAGTCATGTGCATTGGCGGCTGATCTATTCTTGTCGCTGGGGGGCTTTCCACCTCTCTAAAAGTGAATTTGGGCTAGCCTGCTGAATAATGATGAGATCAGTGTGGACTTGTCCCTTGTAATTTAAGCCGGCTATCAGACAGGTAAGTACAGTTCCCCTCAACTAACCACTGCCAGCCACCAGATATGCTGATGAAGAGATCCAAAATCCTCCCAAGTAATGTGGCCCAGACCGGAAGGCACATGGCTGATCCACGAAACCATGAAAAACAATAGAAACGTTTGTGTCTTAAATACAAAGTCTTGGACTGATTTGGTGTGCATCCAAAAATATTTGATAAATGAAACACTTTTTTTTCCTATTAGTAGAGTTTTGCCTTCTTGCTTAAAAAAAAATAATAATAATACATACATGATAGAGGTGACAAGAATACATGGAAGATGAAAAGAATCTCTTGAGATGCTCTCCCTCCAGCCCTTTTCTTAATCTGATTTCCTCTTCATGATTCCTCACTCGTCCCTTTCTTCCCAGGATTCCCAATTGGCCTTGGATATGTCGTGGGCAGAGCCAGTCTTATTTGGTATGGGTAAAGAAATTTCCTTGTCGCTAAGAAACACTTTAGGATCATTTGTCAACTTCTACCGGAGGACCTTCATGCTTGTTTAAATTGCAAATTCCCGAGGTGGAGGTCATATTTTAAATGGTTTTCTGTCACTTTTGCTTTTCATGAGAACTCTTAGCTCTATTCTCAAAAGGAGATTTTAATAGAGAAGCAGTGTGAGACTAATGGATGCCTAAAGGTAGAGAGTGTCAGTGAAACTGATTAGAAATAGGAAATTGTATTGGGGAAGGGAAAGAACTCTAAAAGAAAAATCTAACTATTCTAAATTTTGCCAACCGTGGATTTTGATATGTTCATATTCCATAAATACTGTGCACATTTCCTATGATTGAATTGTGAGTAAAACTTCTATAATATTATATATCAACCATTTTTTATTTCTTTCTAAGCCAAGATAACCTCAAAATAATTGACAAGAACACGATGAGAGCCTATTATATTGTTGTTGTTTAGTTGCTAAGTCATATCTGACTCTTTTGTGACCCAGTGGACTATATAGTACCCCAGACTCCTCTACCCATAGAATTTTCCAGGTAAGAATACTGGAGTGAGTTACCATTTTCTCCTCCAGGGGATTTTCCTGACCCAGACTTCCACAACTATTAAAATTACACTTAAAACAGTAAAATGAGAATGTAGGCATTACATGATATAACTTTTATTGTTAGCATCAGAAATAGAAGGCAATTACCATCTTTGAACTGTGTTTTTTGATTATAGGGATGAGTTCCATATGAGAATGACAAAGCCATTTATATGAAAGACAGCTACCTAACAATATATCACTAACAAAATGAAATTTGGTTTTACCCTTTGTCCTGTCAAAATTTAAGAAAATGGAATACCTTTTGAAGTTAAAAAATCATATCATAAAGCAAATAAAACAGAGATTTAGTATTTTGCTGGCATATGGCAACTTGTATTCCACAGTGCTTTACACCATAATAATTTGCATTACATAGCATTTTTCTTGTGAAAAATTTTCAAAGCCTGTTACATTAATATGAATTCAACTGTGATGTATTCCCTTGATGTAGGGATTTATTCTTCATATCCTTGTTTTACAGACAAGCACATTAGGTGCTTTGCTGAAGGGTACACATACAACTCCTAAGTCAGTTAGCAAGTAGATTCTAGAAATCCTAACTTCCTATCCCTTGTTCTGGTACCTTGAGACCATTTTCCAAATAGAGAAATGTATTACTCTTCACCTAAGTAGCAAGTTAAGGACATGCTGTCTGATGTAACCTTGTAAGTAAGTAAATAAGTGAGTAAGTGAAATCGCTTAGTCATGTCTGACTCTTTGTGACCCCGTGGACTGTAGCTTACCAGGCTCCTCCATCCATGAGATTCTCCAGGCAAGAATACTGGGGTGGGTTGCCATTTCCTTCTCCAGGGGGGTCTTCCCAACCCAGGGATCGAACCCAGGTTTCCCGCATTGGAGGCAGACGCTTTAACCTCTGAGCCACCAGGGAAGCCTCTACATGGCTTAAAAGTCACCAGTGCTCCTGAGAGGTTCTCGTGGTGGCAAAAAGGAAGTGCAACTGAGAGCAGACAGGAGACTAAACAGGATTCAGCAGCCAGAGGTCAACTTCTGCACAGAATCGAGCATCAGTTAGAATCTCTAGATCACCTTTGCAATGGAGAAGTTAGTTTTGCCTATCTCCCTGCTGACGTATGGGCTTCCCTGGTGGCTCAGTGGTTAAAGAATTCACCTTTTATGATGGAGATCCAGGTTTTATCCCTGGGCCAGGAAGATCCACTGAAGGAGGGTGTGCCAACCACTCCAGTATTCTTTCCTGGAAAATCCCGTGGACAGAGGAGCCTGGTGGGCTACCTACAGTCCATAGGGTTGCAAAGAGTCGGACACGGCTGAAGTGACTCGGCATGCACGCACTACTGGAGGATAGCCAACAAAGCAGAGAGAGAGCAAGATATGAAGACTCCTAAGCAATCTACAGCAAACAAATTCTGTGCAAAGTACTCACGTCTTGTAGTACCCAGCCTCCAAGGTGGCTTCTAGATACCAGGTAGCTTTGTTTCCTCAAATCCATGTTCTTGTGATTGTTTATTCACAACGAATCCGAACTAATTCCTCAAAATGACTGCAACTTCTGCCTTGGCCTCTAGAATGGCTCAGCCAGGAACCCAACCAGTGACTGGAGAGCACTAGAGCATCCGTGAGAGGCTCAGATGAAGAGGAACCGTGACATTGTATTGGCAACCAGCGTCAACTTTGCAGCCCCACATATGAGCCGTCTTATAAAGAGATGCTTCAGTCCCAAGCAAGCCTTCAGATGACTGCAGCTCCAGTCCACCACATCCTAATGAGAGACTCCACGCCAGAATTTCTCAAACGAGCTGCTACCGAAATCCTGATCCATAGAAACTGTGGGAAATGATAAATGATTATCACTTCATGGCAAATAGATGGAGAAACAATGGAAACAGTGACAGACTGTATTTTCTTTGTTCCAAAATCACTGCAAATGGTGACTGCAGCCATGAAATAAAAGATACTTGCTCCTTGGATGTGAGAATTGGACTATAAAAAATGTTGAGCACCAAAGAATTGATGCTTTTGAACTGTGATGTTTTAGAAGACTCTTGAGAGTCCCTTAGGCTGCGAGGAGATCAAACCAGTCCATCATAGAGGAGATCAGTCCTAAATGTTCATTGGAAGGACTGATGGTTCCAATACTTTGGCCACCTGATGTGAAAACTAACTCATTAAAAAGACTCTAATGCTGGGAAAAATTGAAGGCAGGAGGAGAAGGGGAGGACAGAGAGTGAGACAGTTGGATGGCATCCACCAATTCAATGGACTTGAGTTTGAGCAAGCTCTGGGAGTTGATGATGGACAGAGAAGCCTGGCACGCTGTAGTCCATGGGGCCACAAAGAGTCAGACATGACTAAGGGACTGAACTGAACTGATTGCTGACTTGGGCACTAAATTTTGGGAAGATCTGTTTTATAGCACAAGATAAAATATACAATCAAACAAAGGATAGAGCTGAGAAAAATAAGTAAATTAGTTGTTTCAATTCAGCAACTATGTCATAAACATCTATTTTCTATAGAATAGAAAAAGTCCTGGTAGGTAATGACCAGGCCTTAGGACAAAAGTAGCTTATCACTTGGAAGACAGCAAATACTGTAGTACCAACTAAGCAAGCTTCAAGACAGAAAAGGTATGCATTATGAGATGGCACGAAATCCCTTATTTATAAATTTGCAATATATTTCTACAGCCTGTTTTGGTTAAAATTGCTCTCTGGCACTTCTGATCCCTAATGTAAACATTCTGGCCTTCACTCTCCTGAACATGATGTGGTTCAGTCACTAAGTCACGTCTGATTCTTTGTGACCCCATGGACTGCAGCACACCAGGCTTCCTTGTCCATCACCGACTCCCGAAGTTTATTCAAATTCAAGTTCGTCAAATTGGTGATGCCATCCAGCCATCTCGTCTTCTGTCGTCCCCTTCTCCTCTTGCCTTCAATCTTTCCCAGCATCAGGGTCTTTCCCAGTGAGTAAGTTCCTGTCCTCAGGTAGCCAAAGTGTTGGAGCTTCAGCTTCAGCATCGGTCCTTGCAATGAAAACTCAGGGTTCACTTCCCTTAGGATTAACTGGTTTGATCTCCTTGGAGTCTAATGGACTCACAAGAGTCTTCTCCAGCACCACAGTTCAAAAGCATCAATTCTTTAGCACTCAGCATTTTTCGTAGACCCTCACTTACATCTGTACATGGCTACTGAAAAAAATCACAGATTTGACTACATGGACCTTTGCCGGCAAAGTGATGTCTCTGATTTTTAATACTTTATCTAGGTTTTTCATAGTTTTCCTTCCAAGGAGCAAGTATCTTTTAATTTAATGGCTGCAGTTACCATCTACAGTGATTTTGGAGCCCAAGAAAATAAAATCTGTCACTGTTTCCACATAGCCCCTTTCTATTTGCCTTGAAGTGATGAAACCAAATGCCATGATTTTAGTTAACGTTTAGTTTCAAGCCAGCTTGAACATACCAAGACCTTGACTTCCTAGAGCTTTAGCAGATGCAAACTCATTTAGCTCCATTCTCCAACCCATAATCCTATTCATATCCTTCACATGGCTAACATCTTCAGGTATCAGCTAAATATTTGAGAAACATCTGGAAAGTGCTCAGTCATGCCCAACTCTTTGTGGCCCCATGTACTGTAGCTCACCAGACTCCTCTGTCCATGAAATACTCCAGGCAAGAGTATTGAGTAAGTTTCCATTTCCCTACTCCAGGGGCTCTTCCAGACCCAGGGATTGAATCCTCATCTCTTTAAGTCCTCTGAACTGACAGGCAGTTTCTTTACTACTGGCTCCACCTGGGAAACCCATTAGCTGGATCAGCTTAAATATCACCTCTTTTATTATTTTTTCTTTTTATTGTTTTAATATAAATTTATTTATTTTAATTGGAAGTTAGTTTATAATATTGCATTGGTTTTGCCATACATCAACATGAATCTGCCACAGGTATACACATGTTCCCCATCCTGAACCCCCCTCCCTCCTCGCTCCCCATACCATCCCTCTGGGTTGTCCCAGTGAACCAGCCCAAAGCATCCAGTATCATGCATCGAACCTGGACTGGCGATTCATTTCATATATGATATTATACATGTTTCAGTGCCATTCTCCCAAATCATCCCACCCTCTCCCTTGCCCACAGAGTCCAAAAGACTATTCTATACATTTGTGTCTCTTTTGCTGTCTTGCATAGAGGGTTATGGTTACCATCTTTCTAAATTTCATATATATGCATTAGTATACTGTATTGGTGTTTTTCTTTCTGGCTTACTTCACTCTGTATAATAGTCTCCAGTTTCATCCACCTCATTAGAGCTGATTCAAGTGTATTTTTTTAAATGGCTGACTCCAGTAATTTGGCCACCTCATGCAAAGAGTTGACTCATTGGAAAAGAGTCAATCCCTCTGATGCTGGGAGGGATTGGGGGCAGGAAGCGAAGGGGACGATAGAGGATGAGACGGCTGGATGGCATCACTGACTCTATGGATGTGAGTCTGACTGAAGTCTGGGAGTTGGTGATGGGCAAGGAGGCCTGGCGTGCTGTGATTCATGGGGTCTCAAAGAGTCAGACACGACTGAGTGACTGAAATGAGTACTCCGCTGTGTATATGTACCACAGCTTTCTTATCCATTCATCTGCTGACAGACATCTAGGTTACTTCCATGTCCTGGCTATTATAAACAGTGCTGCAATGAACATTGGGGTACATGTGTCTCTTTCAGTTCTGGTTTCCTCAGTGTGTATGTCCAGCAGTGGGATTGCTGGGTCATAAGGCAGACATAGAGGGTTATGGTTACCATCTTTCTAAATTTCATATATATGCATTAGTATACTGTATTGGTGTTTTTCTTTCTGGCTTACTTCACTCTGTATAATAGTCTCCAGTTTCATCCACCTCATTAGAGCTGATTCAAGTGTATTTTTTTAAATGGCTGACTCCAGTAATTTGGCCACCTCATGCAAAGAGTTGACTCATTGGAAAAGAGTCAATCCCTCTGATGCTGGGAGGGATTGGGGGCAGGAAGCGAAGGGGACGATAGAGGATGAGACGGCTGGATGGCATCACTGACTCTATGGATGTGAGTCTGACTGAAGTCTGGGAGTTGGTGATGGGCAAGGAGGCCTGGCGTGCTGTGATTCATGGGGTCTCAAAGAGTCAGACACGACTGAGTGACTGAAATGAGTACTCCGCTGTGTATATGTACCACAGCTTTCTTATCCATTCATCTGCTGACAGACATCTAGGTTACTTCCATGTCCTGGCTATTATAAACAGTGCTGCAATGAACATTGGGGTACATGTGTCTCTTTCAGTTCTGGTTTCCTCAGTGTGTATGTCCAGCAGTGGGATTGCTGGGTCATAAGGCAGTTCTATTTCCAGTTTTTTAAGAAATCTCCACACTGTTCTCCATAGTGGCTGTACAATTTTGCATTCCCACCAACAGTGTAAGAGGGTTCCCTTTTCTCCACACCCTCTCCAGCATTGATTGCGTGTAGACTTTTGGATCGCAGCCATTCTGACTGGCGTGAAATGGTACCTCATTGTGGTTTTGATTTGCACCAGGCTCCTCTGTCCATGGAATTCTCCAGGCAAGAATACTGGCATAGGTGACCATTCCCTTTTCCAGGAGATCTTCCCAAACCAGGGATCAAACCCACGTATTCTGCCTTGCAGACAGATTCTTTACCATCTGAGCCACCAGGAAAGCCCATGATTTGTCATATACATAAACAATTAAAGAGACTGTAAGTTTCTTATTTTTAACTGTTGTATCTATAAGGTTTAGTACAAATGTAATTTAGTACAGAATTTCCAAACTTTTTGAAGTATACATTTATTTTATTATTTAATTTTATTTTTAATTGTTCTTTTTTTCATAAATTTTCTCACTCATTTATTTATGTCTCCATCCACTAGAACATAGGTTCTGTAAGGACAGGATTTCTCCTGTTTTATTAATGGCTGCATTACCAGTAAACAGAATACCAGCTTGTGTCAGTGGCTCCTAAGTCTTTAGAAGACCTGGTATTGTTCTTGCTGCTTTGGAAGCAAACTGGGAAGTTAAGGCTAGGTGTTATGTATGACTACCCAAATATTTCTCTGGTCTTTACTAGTGGTGATTGAATTGTGGAAGAGTATATGTGGGTGGTATCTTTATTTTGTATAAATGCCCACATTCTTGCATTCATGCATTAGACACAATATGCTGATTCTCTTTGTCTTTTCACCCTTGGGTCATCCTGCAGGTTCCATTAATTTTTCTTCCTATTATAAATCTGAAGAATGATTTACTACTTCTCATTAACAGGATACTCTTTGCATTAAGTATTGGTTCTGAGTGTTACCTATTCTCAAGCTCTGGGAAATCTCCTTTCTCTTATTTCAATTTTTTTTCATTAACTCCAGGGTTTACAAGCCTTTTTAAAAAAGTCTTTCCCTGACCTCACTAGAGCTTTCAAAAGCTATTGAATTAATATCATCCAAATTTAATGTGCTGTTTGCTCCTTTTCGATCATTAATGAAGTTGTAAAAAAGGACCCGTGACCTAGTCTTTTGTCATATTCTTGATTCGCCACCCCCAGCCAGCCATCATACCAGTTAATAGAACTCATATCAAGACCAATTTGGAAGATGTCCTTTAAAAATAACTACTTTCAGCCTTGTTACTCCCAACGCTTATTTCCTGTGTTCACTACTGTTGACCCAAAAGCTCAGCATGTTTTCTTGAAAAAAGAGAAACTCAGAAAAGTATGAAATAGGGAAACTGCTGCACCTGCTCCTGACGGCATTATTTTCTATGAAATAAGAAACAGGTCTGGCTGGTGTCAGGTAATCCTCTCCTTTACACATTGTTTTTTAAAATAAACAAATGGTCAAGAAATAAACTAGTCAGACTCGAGGGATATGGGTAAAGATCAATTTAGTGGTAAGACTGAGGTAGTGTGGATTTAAATGTTTGTTTGCTTTCTTTCTTGAGCCTCCCAGGTGGTGCTCATGGAAAAGAGCTTGCCTGCCATTGAAGGAGATTTGAGAAACTCCCAGAAGATCCCCTGGAGCACGGCATGGCAACCCACTCCAGCATCCATGCCTGGAGAATCCCATGGGCAGAGGAGCCTTGCTGGCTATGGCCCAGAGGGTTGCAAAGAGTTGGGCACGCCTGAAGTGCCTTAGCATGGATGTAAGCAGGCATACATGCATGCTGTCTTTGTTACTGTTCTTGGTCTCTGTTCCATAGGAAAGGGGCTTTGGCAAACTCTTTACAGATGGGCATCTGGTTACTAACCCTTCTGTAAATCTACAGTGCTCCACAGCCAACACAAATCTGAGCTCCTTCCTTTCATTTCGACTGAATGTCTTGCTGCAGTAATATTGCCTCACATAGGAAACATGGATATACTTTGAACGGGATGACTCTCATCCCCAAGATATCTCGGACTACATAAAGATCACCGTCAGATTCAGAAAGCAAAATGGCATTTAAGAAGGCATTCAGAGCGTTTTCTCCATCACACAATTATATTCAAGATGCATTTTTGCCAGCCTTCAGGATGATCCCGATTGATAATCATCTCTACCACCTGAACTCTGAATGATGCTCAAGTGTCCTTGGACAATTTGTCACTAATGAAATAGGCAGGATGCCCGATCGCCACGCTGCCCAAGAAGAGGAGCCCCTGTGAGCAGAAACCCCCGCCTGCAGCCAAGAGGAACCCCCGCCTGCAGCAGCTAGAGAGGCCCAGCGCGGCCAAAAATGAAGACGCAAGTAAACAAAATTAAAGAGTAAAAGAAACAAATGGTCCTCTCGGCCGTCTCAAGGTTCTTTGGCTTCCTCTCAGCCGAATCTTCCCCAGCAGGCCCTCTCGGGGTTGCAGTTCTATGCTTTCCTTCTTGGGGAGAGCACACACACTCACTAATCCTGAGAGGCTGACAAGGGGAAGATATTATTTTCCCGATGTGGCCTCCTGTGGCTCATGCCCAGAACAGTTCTTTTACAGGGATCACCCAGATTCTCTTACACATACTCCCCTAGTGAGCCCTTCCGGTGGTCTCACAGTTCCTCTGCTTGCGGCACACATACTGGATGGAGCTGTTTAGCTCTCTCCCAAGTAGGTTCAGTTCAGTTCAGTTCAGTCACTCAGTCGTGTCCAACTCTTTGTGACCCCATGGACTGCAGCACGCCAGGCTTTCATGTCCGTCACCAACTCCCAGAGCTTGCTCAAACTCATGTTCATCGAGTCAGTGATGCCACCCAACCATCTCATCCTCAGCCATCCCCTTCTCCTCCTGCCTTCAATCTTTCCCAGCATCAGGGTCTTTTCCAAGTAGGCTCAGCCTATAGTAATCTCTCCATATTTTAGAAATTGTCTTAATATTTGCAAGTAGCAAAACTATTTTTCATTGTATTTTATGTGTAATGTGGAATCACTTAAACAGTGTTTATTGCAAGTCCTGACTTGACATTTTACAATTTTTGTTATAAAGTGTAAGAGGAGCTTGAAATTCAACCTCTGGGGAGCCCAGTCTAGGCATTTCTATCATTGTATTCAAAATGATGTGCTTTGTTTTCATTTTTATCGGAGTGTAGTTGATGTACATTGTTGCATTAGTTTCAGGGGTACAGCAAAGTAAATCTGTTATACATATACATATGTTTACTCTTTTTTAGATTATTTAATGCTTGTCTTAATGTAAGTGACCCACCACAGGCCAGTGACTTTAGGGGAAGAGATTATTACTATACTCATTTTTGTATACCTAAAAACTAGATTCCTTGGGACATAGTGGAACTTTATTGTGAGTTTGAAATATAATAAATGATTGACTGGAAGGATGAATGGAGGAAAGAAGAAATAATTCTCTAAAATCTTGCCTTACTACATTGGATACAAAGATGAACAAGACAAAATTTTCTCCCTCAAGATTTCTTCCTTTTCCATGTAGAACAGGGTCAGAGAAGCAAAGACATATAACTCAATGTGAGAACTGTTTAATGGAGTCAGATGCAGGGACCAATCAAAGCCAGTGGGGAACTCTCTGAAAAATGCAGTCTTCGCTTTTAAACACTCAATATCTGAATATTGGATAAATGATTTTGTGTACAAAAGTCAGGCAGACATGGTTTTAAATCTCAACTCTCCACTTCTTATAGGCATGGCAGACATCTCCATAAATAAGAGTTACAGTAGTGTATATTATAATAATAATAACTGAAAATAATGGATATCAAGATGATAAGATGATTCTAGCTCAGAAGAATCAGTCATCAAGGAGTACTAAATACATTAAGATGTTCTAAGATTCTAATGGTAGTAAAAGTTTGATTAAATTAATATATGAAATAAGCAGATTTCAGAACATTACTGACAGGGACAAAAAAAAAAAAACAATATGAACAAAAGTACAAAAACAGCAGTCATGAAATCTTTCCCAGCTTAATCAGTTTGTCCACGCAAGAACAATTATTCCAATCTGATTCACTGTCCCCGGCAGCCTGAAAATACATTTCCACTGTCAGCAGAAATAAAAATGGACCTCAAGTGCTTTAGACATACAATGCCGAGAAAGGCTCCTGCTTCAGGGTTTTGCTAACAACAGTCTGGGCCCCTCACATTTCTAAGTGAGAATGGGAAACATTTAAGATCTGACCTCACTGACTGTCCATCCACCGCCACGTCCAAACTGAGGAAGACAGAACCTTTGGACCACACCCAGGTAGAAACACCCAGACATTTAGGAAAAGTGTTATTTGAGTACAGTCCGTTCCATGGCAGAAGAAGCTCATAAATGTTCTGAATTAGATCATGGCATCCAATCTCTTCATTTCATGGCAAATAGATGGGGAAACAGTAGCTGACTTTATTTGGGGGGGGGGGCTCCAAAATCACTGCAGATGGTGATTGCAGCCATGAAATTACAAGACACTTACTCCTTATTAGGAAAGTTATGACCAACCTAGATAGCATATTAAAAAGCAGAGACATTACTTTGTCTACAAAAGTCCATCTAGTCAAGGCTAAGGATTTTTCAGTGGTCATGTATGGATATGAGAGTTGGAATATAAAGAAAGCTGAGAGCCAGAGAATTGATGCTTTTGAACTGTGGCTTTGGAGAAGACTCTTGAGAGTCCCTGGGACGGCAAGGAGATCCAACCAGTCCATTCTAAAGGAGATCAATCCTGGGTGTTCATTAGAAGGACTGATGCTAAAGCTGAAACTGCAGTACTTTGGCTACCTGAAGCAAAGAGCTGACTCATTTGAAAAGACCCTGATGCTGGGAAAGATTGAGGGCAGGAGGAGAAGGGGACAGCAGAGGCTGGATGGCATCACCAACTCAATGGACATGGGTTTGAATGGACTCCAGGAGTTGCTGATGGACAGGGAGGCCTGGCATGCTGTGGTTCATGGGGTCGCAAAGAGTCAGACACAACTGAGCAACTGAACTGAACTGAACTGAACTGAACTGAACTGAAGCCTAACACCTCAGGTCAAAACCAGTTTTCCTCTGTTACTTACTACCTGTGCTTCTGATCACTGGCTGTAAATAAGAGGTTTCCAGGACTCCTCCTTGGGTTCAATTAATTTGCTAGAGTAGCTCACAGAACTTTGAGGAAAACACAGCTTACTAGATCACAGGTTTAGGGTAGAAGGAGGTAACTCTGGAGCACCCAGATGAGAGAGACGTGGAGGCAAGGGGTGGGCAGGGGTGCAGGGCTTTCCAGTCCTCTGAGGGCATCACACGCCCAACACCTCCACATGGTCACCAGCCTGGAGCCTTTAGAGTTTTTATGGAGGCTTCATTACTCCAGCGTGATTGACCGGACTCTTGGTCATTGACAGCTGGCTCAACCTCCAGCCCCTTGCTCTTCCCCAGAGGTCAGGTGGGTGGTACTGAGAGTCACAATGCTCTAACCACATGGTTAGGTCTCCAGGTAACCACCCCTTTTCTCAGGTGAAGTCCTGAAGTCACCTCATTAATCTATCAAAAAGACACCTCAAAGGCTCTTACAGTTAGGGTGTCCCCGGGGATATGGGGAGCTGCGAGGTGGAAACTGCAGACAAAAACCAAATATTTAAGAGAAATATCTTCTGGTCATCTGAGAAACAAAATACATATTTTTAAATAAAACAATATTTGCATTTTTTTTCAATAGCTCTTTAGCTATTCCATGGGGGGTGGAGATGGTTTTAAAGGATGCACCCTCAAGCAATCTTCAGCTCTGATGTTAAATATTAACCAGTAAGAATCAATAATTATCTATACTTTATAGTGCATTTTGCAGCAAGACCATTTCCTTCTTCAAAAAGGAGCAATTTTATTTAAGGTACATGACCGACAGCTTGTAGCAGAGTGAGGAGGATGGCAGTGAGCTGAAGCAGTCCCGCTACCTTGCGAGTTCTGTTTCATTTTTATTCCTATTTTCAGTTTTCTCCCTTCCTCCCCCTCTCTCTCTCCTTTTTTTTTTTTTTTTCCTGTTTGCAAATCCTTCAACATTATATGCCATGACTTTGAACAGAGGGACCCTCTAGTGGCTAATTTTTCCAACAAAATCTGCAATTGCCATTGCAAACTGAAAAGGCATTGTTTCCCTGTGAATTTAGCGCAGGGCAGAGCTGACATTCCTTTCCAGGAGTGCTAGTGGACAGAGGTGAGGTGCACTCTTCCGGCCTCTGACCGTTCCTGGGGCCCTCCCTCATCTTCTGCAGTTCAACACCAAGAAGCTCTTTAGCCGCTGTCCTTTCTCTAGGTTTCTGTGACAAAATACAGCTTCGGGGAAGAGACACACATGCACCACCCAAGTCCTCTCCACCACGTGTTCCCTTTCTATTCTACGCTGCCTCCAGAGAACAGATAGTGCCCGAGTAATAAATGAAGTGGGAGACGTAGTCATCAGACCTGAGAAAAACTCAAGGTGTGAATCCTTGCCCTTGAGAGAATGTGCTGCCAAGCACTAGCCAAGCTATTTCCCTACTGCCGTGGCTAGAGATCAAATAGAAACCAAATGTTTCAGAACCATCCAGACAGCAAACTTGCATTTAAGGCACCTTTCTTATATGAAATACAAGTTTTGCTGAAGCTCCCACTTCAGATTCAAAAATCTGATTTTTCCAGTATAACCTGAAAGAGGGGAGAATGGAGATATATTGGAGTGGCTTCATTACCCAGTTTCTGGTTTGCAGCCAGCAGCCTAGAGAGAAAGCATTTTAGATTTTAATGAGTTAATTAAATTTCATGCTTAACCCAGAGTAGTCCTTTAAAGAAAATGCTTGCTAAATTATTTGAGCAGCATTATTACAAGGAATCATAGCCAGGCTCACCTGTAGGTAAAGAATGTGAAGATTTGGGAACGGAAAGGAAAGGAATATATGAGTCAAGAGTCAAGTCTCATTTTTTTCTCTCTAAAGTAAAAAAAAAAAAATTATTGATTCAAACTTCCTGAAGCAAAGAAGGAAAAATACTAACACAATTCTGAATTGGGAGGTTGGGCTTGACATATATATACTACCGTGTGTAAAATAGACAGCTAACGGGAATCTTCCATATAATACAGGGAGCTCAGTGTTCTCTATGACCGAGAGAGATGGGATGGGGGTGGGTGGGAATAAGTCCAAGAGGGAGGGGTATATGCATACACACAGTTGAGTCACTTCATTTTACAGCAGAAACCAACAAAATTGCAAAGCTATTATACTTCAATTATTATTATTATTATTATTATTATTATTATTATTAAAGTGTAAGAGTTAGAGTTGGAGAAGGTAATGGCAAGCCACTCCAGTATTCTTAACTGGATAATTCCAAGGACAGAGGAGCCTGGTGGGCTACAGCCCACAGAGTCACAAAGAGCCGGATGTAACTGAGCGACTCACACACACACACACACACAGGAGTCAGAGTAGCTGCCGACCTAGCAGTTCTGAACTAGGTTTCTCTTCATCTCTTAGCTTCTCAGGGTGGAAAGGCAGTTGCTGTACCTATGACACTCGACAGCTCTCAGCTGCAAATCCAGCAAGGTGTCCGCAACCTTTTCGACACCAGGGACAGTTTTCCCGTGGACCAGGGAGCCGGAGGATGGATTCAGGATGACTCAAGCATCTTGCCTCCCTTGTGCTCTTTATTTCTGTTGTTATTACATCAGCTCCATCTCAGATCATCAGGCACTAGATCCTGGAGGCTGGGGATCCCTAAGTTAGAGTATCTGTCTTTGAAAGGCTTCAGTGAGTCTCATAATGTCTCATTTGCCTGACAAGGTTGACCATCTACCTGTGACAGAGGAAGACGAGATTCTGATCGGCCATATCTAAGTTACCTGGCATCACCTGGCTGAGCAGGAATGAGAAGGAGAGAGCCATAAGCATGAATTGGAGCTGACTTTATGAAGAGGTGGAATAGAAGCAGCAGAAGAGGGTGAAATGGAAATACAGTGTTTACAGCCAGCCTGTCTTCAATCCAGTCACATCAAAACAACCCCTGAGGGTTGGAGCTAGGCATCAGCTTTTTCTCTAAAGCCCCCCTTGTGGTTCCAATGTGCGGCCAATACTGAAAAAGACTGCTCCATACACATGCCAGTTCCCCTTCCTCAGAAGACTTCTTTCCATCAGAATTCTTGAATCTCTTCCATTGCTCACGCCTCTGGGCAGTCTTTATAGAAGACTGCCGTTGCCAAGGACAGTACACACACAGGACCTTATTTAACCCTCTCAATAACACTGGGAGGTTCCATAATGGTTTTTCTCCCTTATGCAAATCAAGTAACTGAGACTCAGAGAGAGTAAATTGTTCGCATAACCACATAGCCTTAGGTGCTGGAGAAAGATCCGGAAACCAGGCGTGACTGACTGTGTGGTTATCTTCTTCATGATTCTATCTGTGCCGCAAGGCCTGAGTATCTGAGGGTCAGGTGGGTGGGCCACACCTGAAGCCCACGTGCTGTTTTCCAATTCTGATTCTGGCAGTTTCATCATTTCGTTTTCTGCCCTCTAGCTCTTAATTCTGATCTGTGCTACGTTACATCCACAAACTGTTCCTAAAAAAGCCCTTTTGAGTCACCAGTTGCCTCCCTGTGGACTCCTTCTCAGGTCCTCTTCAGATTCCAGACTCAGTCTCAATTTCCTTCCGTGACTTTATTTTCAAACTCTTAAACTGCGTTCTTTGACACGTAAGTGCCTCTAGACTTTTTAACTTCCTTTCAATCCCTCATTACAAGTATGGGCTCTTTTGGATGGAATTTATCTCTGCTAGACAAGTTTTGTGACATGAAGCAAATTGCTTCGCCTCTCTGAGACCTACTTTCCTGGTTAAACATTTGTAAAATTACTTGCCTTGTGATTGCGTGGATTCAGAAAGACCTAGGTAAAGGGTCTGGTATGGGGTCCTTACCCAGTATTGAGTCAAAGATGTTAACTTTGATTATCGTTCCCTACCACCAAAACTTCTTCAACTCTCACTTAACAGAAAATTTGAACAAATCACAATGTACCTTATATACAGTAATATTTAAGTGAAATGCTGAAATGTTATTTATGTGAAATGTTGAAAACATTCCCAGTGGGATTGGAAAGTCCTGCTTCATTTAAAATTGTCCTGGAGGTCCTTGATAATAAGTGAATAAAAAGAATAAAAATTATAAGTGAAGAAATAAAATTACTGTTATTTATTGTGAGCATTATAGTGTATACAGAGAGCCAGAAACTATCAACAGATAGCATACTACAATTAGAATTTTTAACAGATATTTTTAGTTTAGATTTACATAAAAATGTAAAAGCTCTCAGCTGCAAATCCAGCAAGGTGTCCGCAACCTTTTCGACACCAGGGACAGTTTTCCCGTGGACCAGGGAGCCGGAGGATGGATTCAGGATGACTCAAGCATCTTGCCTCCCTTGTGCTCTTTATTTCTGTTGTTATTACATCAGCTCCATCTCAGATCATCAGGCACTAGATCCTGGAGGCTGGGGATCCCTAAGTTAGAGTATCTGTCTTTGAAAGGCTTCAGTGAGTCTCATAATGTCTCATTTGCCTGACAAGGTTGACCATCTACCTGTGACAGAGGAAGACGAGATTCTGATCGGCCATATCTAAGTTACCTGGCATCACCTGGCTGAGCAGGAATGAGAAGGAGAGAGCCATAAGCATGAATTGGAGCTGACTTTATGAAGAGGTGGAATAGAAGCAGCAGAAGAGGGTGAAATGGAAATACAGTGTTTACAGCCAGCCTGTCTTCAATCCAGTCACATCAAAACAACCCCTGAGGGTTGGAGCTAGGCATCAGCTTTTTCTCTAAAGCCCCCCTTGTGGTTCCAATGTGCGGCCAATACTGAAAAAGACTGCTCCATACACATGCCAGTTCCCCTTCCTCAGAAGACTTCTTTCCATCAGAATTCTTGAATCTCTTCCATTGCTCACGCCTCTGGGCAGTCTTTATAGAAGACTGCCGTTGCCAAGGACAGTACACACACAGGACCTTATTTAACCCTCTCAATAACACTGGGAGGTTCCCATAATGGTTTTTCTCCCTTATGCAAATCAAGTAACTGAGACTCAGAGAGAGTAAATTGTTCGCATAACCACATAGCCTTAGGTGCTGGAGAAAGATCCGGAAACCAGGCGTGACTGACTGTGTGGTTATCTTCTTCATGATTCTATCTGTGCCGCAAGGCCTGAGTATCTGAGGGTCAGGTGGGTGGGCCACACCTGAAGCCCACGTGCTGTTTTCCAATTCTGATTCTGGCAGTTTCATCATTTCGTTTTCTGCCCTCTAGCTCTTAATTCTGATCTGTGCTACGTTACATCCACAAACTGTTCCTAAAAAAGCCCTTTTGAGTCACCAGTTGCCTCCCTGTGGACTCCTTCTCAGGTCCTCTTCAGATTCCAGACTCAGTCTCAATTTCCTTCCGTGACTTTATTTTCAAACTCTTAAACTGCGTTCTTTGACACGTAAGTGCCTCTAGACTTTTTAACTTCCTTTCAATCCCTCATTACAAGTATGGGCTCTTTTGGATGGAATTTATCTCTGCTAGACAAGTTTTGTGACATGAAGCAAATTGCTTCGCCTCTCTGAGACCTACTTTCCTGGTTAAACATTTGTAAAATTACTTGCCTTGTGATTGCGTGGATTCAGAAAGACCTAGGTAAAGGGTCTGGTATGGGGTCCTTACCCAGTATTGAGTCAAAGATGTTAACTTTGATTATCGTTCCCTACCACCAAAACTTCTTCAACTCTCACTTAACAGAAAATTTGAACAAATCACAATGTACCTTATATACAGTAATATTTAAGTGAAATGCTGAAATGTTATTTATGTGAAATGTTGAAAACATTCCCAGTGGGATTGGAAAGTCCTGCTTCATTTAAAATTGTCCTGGAGGTCCTTGATAATAAGTGAATAAAAAGAATAAAAATTATAAGTGAAGAAATAAAATTACTGTTATTTATTGTGAGCATTATAGTGTATACAGAGAGCCAGAAACTATCAACAGATAGCATACTACAATTAGAATTTTTAACAGATATTTTTAGTGTTAGATTTACATAAAAATGTAAGATAGTAGAGTTCCTATCATCCATTGTTAACATCTTATGTTATTATGATATATTTGTCATAGTTTGAAAACCAATGTTGATAGATTATTATGAACTATGGTTGATACTTTATTCTTTTTGTTTTTTTGTTTTTTTTTTTCAGTTTTTCTCTATATCCTTTCTCTGTTCCAGACCCACCCAGGACCCCGCATTACATCAAGAGTCATGTCTCCTTAAGCTCATCTTGGTTGTAACAGTTTCTCAGAATTTTTTATGATCTTGACAATTTAGAGAAATATTGGTTAAGTAATTTATAGAGTGTCCCTTAATTGGAATTTAACGTTTTCTAATGACTAGACTGGAGTAATATATTTGGGAAGAAAGATCACAGAGGTAAATCTATTCTCATCTCATATCAAGGGTATAGTCTATTAACATGACATTCAATTGTTGTTAACCTTGATCAGCTTTCTTGAGGCAATATTCCTTTGTATAGGTAGACATTGTAGATATAGATGTTTGTCTGATGTAGACACTGTAAAGTTACCCTTTCTTTCCCCCTCCTCTCCTTACTATACTCTTTGGAAGAATGGCCACACTTAGGAGTCAGGATTTAAGCTCCAGGTCCTTATGAGTGGATGTTTACATAAACTGTTTGAGATTCTCTGTATAAGAGGTTTGCTGTTCTTGTCTACTTATTTATGCAATCATTTATTTATGTCAATATGGACTTATTTGTTTCACTAGGTTACAATTCAATTCTAATTTATTTATTTTCTTGCTCAAAGTCTTCCGGGTTGGCTGCGGCTCTTTCAGCTGGTTCCTATATTCCTTTACTATATCCTTATCACTGTGTTTTTTCCAATGTTTGCTTTTTTGGCTGATTGGCTGGTTTTGTATTTTGTTTTTTTATTTAAGTACTTTCTTATTTTCCAACAATAAAGCTGTTGGAGGCTCATCATGTATATTTTTTTGCCCCAGTCTTAGAATCTTCCGTTTTTCCAAGAGATTCTGGTTCATTTTATTAGACCATTATATTAGAAACCAAAGTTTGGGCACTAAGTGTGCCCGGTTGCTGCTGGTGCCATTGTTTTCAGACACTAAAAGACATGCGCGTAAATATCGGTAAGTATTTCTATACGTAACCAGCTGTATCTGTGTTAAGCTAAACGTGTTCACACTGATGTCTCCAGTTCTAATCCATTAACTTATGTATCAGTCTGGCTTCCTTCCCTGTCTGTCTGTGACCTCCCTCTCCATAGAGAGAAAACTAGCTTCCACAATCTGTCATCCATTTATTCATTGTTCCAGCCCACAGTTGACTTTCAGAATCATTAATTCGTACCCCAGGAGGAAATGATTTTCTTAGCGGGAACACAGTGCTTACATACAGCTCTTCTGTTTTCAGCTTTAGACGCCACTTATTTTCAAAGTTACTTAGGTTAGTGCCGTATCCTTCCGTCCCACACAATGAGTTACTTACATGTACCTTTAATATGTTTGCCTTTGCATTCTCTTGCTGCTAAGTCACTTCAGTTGTGTCCGATTCTGTGCAACCCCAGAGACAGCAGCCCACCAGGCTCCTCCATCCATGGAATTTTCCAGGCAAGAGTACTGGAGCGGGGTTCCATTGCCTTCTCCAGCATTATCTTTTGGGATCCCTCAAATTCCTGAGTGATTTTTGTCAATTCTCATTCATTAAGATTTATTCTTTGTACTCTAAAGTTCTTTGAGTTTCAATAAGTGCTTAATGTGTCATATTTACTGTTATAGTATCATAAAGAATAGTTTCACCAGATTAAAATTTTCCTCTACCTCATTTCTTCAAGCCAGGCCTCAATCAAACCACTCGCAGACACTGATATTTTTACTGCCTCTATAGTTTTGCTTTTTTCAGAATGTCATATAATCAAAATCACTCAGTTTTTAGAGTTTTCTGGCTGGTTTCTTTTACTTAATATGCATTTAAGATTCATCTATTTAATGGCTTAGTAGATCATTTTTTTGTCATTAAGCAACATTTCATTGTATGGGTGAACAACTGTTTGTTTATCCATTCACTTAGAGAAAGATATCATGTTTGCAATCAGTCTTTGATGAATAAAGCTGCTGTAAACATTCACATGCAGGTACTTATGAGGACATTAAGTTTTCAAATAAATTCAGTAAACATGTAAACTACAATCACTAGATTGTGTAGTATGGCAATATTTAGCTTTGTAAGAAACTGCCGAATTGTCTATCAGAGTAGCTGTGCCATTTTGAATTCCCTCCAGCAGTATATGCAGGTTCCCATTGTTTCACGTCTCAGTTAACAGTTGGTGCTGTCAGTTTTCACATTTTACCCATTCTATCAGAATGTCTTGGTGTCACAGTGCGGGTTTAACTCCTTAATGACAAATGATAGTGAATATCATTTCAACGTTTATATGCCATCTTTTGTATAATCTTCTTTTATGAAGTCTTCATTCAGGTCTTTTCTGCACTTTCTAATTGAGTTTGTTTGCTTTCCTTTTGTTGAGTTTTAAGAGTTCTTTGACTATTTTGCATACAAGTGCTTTATCAAATATCTCTTTTGCAGATGCACTTTACAATATTATGAACTACTGTCTGTGTATTTATTTCTGCCTTGAATCTTGGTCATCTTTAATGAATCAACAAAACAAAGCCTGAAGAAGGGATGTTTGTTTTACTAGCTACACAAATCCTCTCACATTTTTGTTGTTTTCCCCCACAGATATTGTGAAACCCTTTTACCTATCTCATAACACCCTGAGTCAAAATACTGACTTCAGGCCCTTAATTTTCCAGTGTGTTTCCTGGTCTGCTATGATGTTAGAGGTAAACTGTTTGTTTGCCTGTAACAACTTAGTTTTGAAGGCTAACTTTTTGACTAATGTAAATGTTCCGGCTAAAGATCACTCATAAAAATATTATAATCACACATCCAACCACAGGGCAAGTTGTTCCTCAAACTGACATGAAGAGCAAATTGCAAAAAAGAGCTACAGCAAGCACAGTGAGAAACACAATTTGGCATAGATTTCCCCTGAATAAGTTACAAGGTTTTATAGCTTGTCATCACCAGAGATTACTTTGGGAAAGTGCCTCACAGTTTTGAGACTGTGGTGTGTTTTTATTCTTTAAACCATATCTGTCTCTTTGCGATTCAGTTTCCAACCAACCACTGAATACAACTGACATTTGCTGCAGTGACTGCATCATGCCTGATCTGCATCCTGTTTCTGCCTGCTGAGTATGAGTGAGGCGTGCTTAAGATGATACAAGTAAGAGTCTTGTAAGAAAGGTGCTGTCATTGCCCCCACTTTCGAGATGGGGAAATTGAGGCTGAGGGCTTAAATGACTGGGAAATAGTCACACACTTCCAAGGGGTTGGAGGTATTCAGGTCTCAATATCTCTGATTCTAGTGTTTGACTATTTTACATACTGGCCAATCTCTTCCTGAGCATCAAGTTGTGGACAGATGCTTCAGTGCTTTTGAATTCCACTAGTAGAACAGGTTTGCCCCCATTTGTAGCTATTAATATGGTTAAAAAAAAAACCACGCAGATTAAGGCATCCTAATATTGTCCAAAAGAAGAGTAGGGATGGAGTTTGTGTGGGAGGAGGGCAGCGAGAGGCAAGCAAAAAGGAAAACAGAGAGAAAGAATGAAAATGAAAATGTAAATGATGCATAAACTTTAATTTCTGACCAATGTATTTAGTAAATACACCTTAAATAGAAGGGAGAAACTTGTGTTTGATTCTGCTTACTATGACAGAAAAGCTATTAAACAAACAACATTTTCTTTTGAGCTTTGACCTTAAATCTCTTTTCTTGTCCTCCTGATGCATATTTTACACATACGGCTTCATTAGGCACTCAAGAAAGTGCTTTTTTTAAAAGCAAATATAAATGCATTTCTCCGCCATGGGAAATTGTTGCTTAGCGGTAAGTCTATCTTGTTTGCCTTACAGTATATGCATTTTTGAAGATGCTGTGTAACTGAAGGTTCACATTAAGGCTCTTTTTCTCCTCTTAAAAAGGTGCTTGTGTTCCTTCTGCCTTCCCAGGACACTGTGAGGCGTCCACTTGTAGGCTTTGGTTGCCTGTGCTAGTCAGTTCACCTGAGAGGAGCCAGACAGAGCAGCCTATGGATGGCATCCACACTAAGATAAATGGTCCTGGGATGTCCCTGGAAGTCTAGTGATTAGGAGTTTGGTTCCTTGGTGGTGCAGTGGTTAGAATCCACCTGTCAATGCTGGAGACACGGGCTCAGTCTCTAGGGTGGCAAGATTCCCTGGAGAAGGAAATGGCAACCAACTCCAGTATTCTTGCCTGGAGAATCCAATGAACAGAGGAGCCTAGTGGGCTACATCCATAGGGTTGTAAAAGAGTCAGACGCTAGTATACTGTATTGGTGTTTTTCTTTCTGGCTTATTTCACTCTATATAATAGGCTCCAGTTTCATCCACCTCGTTAGAACTGATTCAAACGTATTCTTTTTAATGGCTGAGTAATATTCCATTGTGCATATGTAGCACAGCTTTCTTATCCATTCACCTGCTGATGGACATCTAGGTTGTTTCCATGTCCTGGCAATTATAAACAGTGCTGTGCTGAACATTGGGGTACACGTGAGGTTTGATGCATGATACTGAATGCTTGGGGCTGGTGCACTGGGATGACCCAGAGGGATGGTACGGGGAGGGAGGAGGGAGGGGGGTTCAGGATGCAGAACACATGTATACCTGTGGTGGATTCATGTTGATGTATGGCAAAACCAATACAGTATTGTAAAGTAATTAACCTCCAATTAAAATAAATAAATTTATATTTTTAAAAAAAGAAAAAAATTTATAAAATGTATCAAAAATGTATAAAAAATTTTTTTAAAGAAAAAAATTTATAAAATGTATAAAAAATGTATAAATTTTTTTTTAAAAAAGAGTCAGACGCAATTTAGCAGCTAAATAACAACAGTAACTCCCAATGCAGGGAGCACAGGTTCAAACTCTGGTCGAGGAACTAAGATCTCGTATGACCCACGGTATGGTAAGAACAAATGATAAATGACATTTAAAAAATAAAGTGCATAGTCCTTTACAGTTCAGCCTCTGGCTATGCGGCACGCCTGCTTTCCCTGAGTCATGGCTCACCCGAACCCAGAGCTATGCTCGGCGCTTTGCTACCCTCCCTGGCTGCTGCATCTCCCCCACGGAGCATCCAGGCACTAGCCACCTGCAGTGCTCTTTACCAGACCGGCCTGAGCCTCCTTCTGGAAAGCTGCTCCTTTGACAGCTCTCACCATCGTGGTCATGGGACCATGCCAAACGTGAGATTCTCTAAAGCTTTCAGTCGCCACAAAAGAGGAGGCAGGGCATTACAGCTGAGCTTCGCACAGCTTCCCAAACCTATCTGGGAGCTTCCACTGGCCCCTGTCCTCTTCTGTGCTAAAGGTGTTCCGCACAGAGGAGGCTAGGAGAACTCACCGCTCACCTCCTGCCATGCCGCGTCCTCTTTTGAACATAAGTCTCCTCACCCTATCCTCCATCGCTAGAAGACTGCTCTAGTTCCTACGGTAAATTCCCCCACGAAGTGTCAGCCTTCCTTCCACTTTCCCTCACCTCTCCGTGGGGCAATCACATGAAAATCTTCAGGAAATGAAATAAGATTACCAAAAAGATGTTGACATGCAATATATCATAATATCCATTATCCTTTGTTGGTTTTCTGTTGTTCTTCAATCAGATTCCAGCTTTCCTTTACATCACGTTTTAGGGTCCCATAATTTCACAGTGAAGGAGGCTGAAGAATTTCATATTAGGAGATATTCAAGAAGAGACTGAGGGCACTGCGTAGACACAGGCTTCCCCACACAACCTTGTCGTGTTCTACCAGCACAGACACAGGAGCCCTGCGATGCTCTAACAAATTCCTCTAGCATTGTTTGCCTCTCGTATTGCTTACCCCCTTCTCAGGTTCACTTCAACAACCTTGCTGAGGCCCTTTCGAAAGTAGAGATAAATTCAGTACGGCTGGTGGCTGGACTAGAGAGTCAACTGGCAAGAGATACCACGTGACTAGTTCTAAGAAGCTGCCTCAGGAGGCAGTCAGCACTCCCTTGGAGGCTCCCAGCACCCAATTCTGAGCCTTTCTTCCAATCTGCTTTGGATTCTGCCTCCTGACTTGATCTGAAATTTCCCTCATTTGGAGACCGTAATTACCTTGTCTCCTTTTTTAGCTCTAGTGCTTGATTTTCTTCTTGGTATGGACCTTTGCCTTTCTCTTGCCTGTTCTTTGGATGCGGCCTCTGGGTGAGACTGTTCTGTTTGTCTTGGATAAGCCCGCTACCAGATCAGGTTCACGGCCGGCACCTCCTCCCTGTGCTCAGCTCCCTTGGTGCCTGCTCCAGCTGCTTGCCTCTTCCCTATAGCCAAAGAGAAGGTGCTGTACTCGTTCCCTTTTGCATTTTCCCCTTCAGTAACTGTTTCATATTTCTCTTCTCTCTTTCCGTATCATAAATCTCTGTAGACAGATACCAAATTTGTGTGAACAGAAGATCATGAATTTTCATTTGCTTGAATTTGCAATGAATTTTCATTCAGGCCTCCATTCATTTTCTACTCTTCCTTAAATTTTATTTTTGATGGGTAAAGAATGTTATGGTTATTATAGCTCATGGTGTTAACTTGGAAAGAATGTTCAATGGAGGGTGAAGCACTTTTATACTGCCCTATGTTTACTGTCATGTGAAACTTCCAAATGTCAAGAGAGTGTAAAACAGAAAGCCATGCATGAGGAGAAAATCTCTGAGAAAATTATGCAGCTTCTGCTGTGACCCCTTCTGTCTTGCAGGATGATCTGCTCCCATGATCTGCTCAAAAAAAGCAGCTTCATTTCAGGGCAGGCAGATTCACCAAAAACCAGGCAGAAACCTTGACTGTCTGAAGTATGCTGTTTTTAAACTGGTGACGTGCACAGTAGCAGGTTCATGATTCCACCAAGAATGTTTCTGCCTCAAAGCCCATATTTTTTCTTTCCACTATTAACAAATTACTGTGGAATTATTTAATGAAGCAGTGCAAAGTTGTTTTATTAATCCATTATATTTTATATCAGAGTCAATAAAAATTTTGATAAACTGCTCTTTACACAAAGTTAATACATTGCCACATGAGTCTTTAAATATGATTCATCTGGGAGTGAAAGAATTAATAGTTACATCAAAACAGACATTCCTTAAGAAGAAAACTATATAACATATCATAAATTACATATTCTAAAAGCTACCATAACTAGAACAAAAATAGGTAAAACTGAGTCTAGGAATAATATGATAGTTAATGCTTCAGAGTACTGTTATCACTCAATATTCTAATATATGAGGAAGATATTGCTTTTAGAAAGGCATGGAAAATCTCTTAGATCATTTCAGGACATGTGTCACTACAAATAAGAAGGAACCACGAAAGTGTTATTAGCAGATCTATCTCTTCAAAAGAATGAGTCTGCAGTTATTAACTGAGAATCCTGAAAAGCAGAATCTTTCATAAGCAAAGCCATTTTAAACATTCAATGTTTTTAAATGGACCAATAAGTGTAATTTTTGAAGTCTCATAAACAAAACTTGATTTGATTACGTTAAAGAAAGATAGTTTTCTCTTGCAAAGAAAGACATTCCATATAAGCAAATAATACTAGATGCTCATAGAATATAAACAAATCTTGAATCCTTTCTATTATTATGTTTGCAGCTTAAATTGACCTTCATCATCACACACAGTTGTTCTTTCACTTTTCTTTTTTTTCTTGTTTCCAGTGGGCTTATGCGAAGTTTTGGTTTTTTTTTTTTTTCCCTGAATCCTGAAGTTATCTACCTCACTAGACTAAAGTCATGTAAATACAACTATAAACTATTACTCAACTAGACAGTATTAGTCTCTTCATTGTAAGATAGTAAATATTCATTCCCTTGTGGGTATGAGCAAATGTGAAAAGCAAAACGGAAGGTTAACTCTGGTACTACTTTGAAACATTACAATGCCGAACATAATTTTTCTTGGTCTTTACCCTGAGTTGCAAACTAAATGCATTTCAGTAACCATTGAAACGCAGATCCACTTTTCCGTCAGAAACAGGTCCAGCAATACTGCAAAGAAACTGGAGCCTATTGTACAGAGTGAAGTAAGCCAGAAAGAAAATCATCAATACAGTATACTAACACTTATATATGGGATTTAGAAAGATGGTAACAATAACCCTGTATGTGAGACAGCAAAAGAGACACAGATGTATAGAACAGTCTTTTGGACCCTGTGGGAGAGGGAAAGGATGGGATGATTTGGGAGAATGGCATTGAAACATGTATAATATCATATAAGAAATGACTCGCCAGTCTAGGTTCGATGCAGGATGCTTGGGACTGGTGCACTGGGATGACCCAGAGGGATGGTACGGGGAGGGAAGAGAGAGAGGGGTTCTGGATTGGGAACACGTGTACACCCATGGCAGATTCTTGTTGATGTATGGCAAAACCAAAACAATATTGTAAAGTAATTAGCTTCCTATTAAAATAAATAAATTTAAATTTTAAAAAAGAAAAACAGACCAAACACATAGGAAAAGAAAGATAGATATAGGTTTATGACTTACTTTAATATTTCAAAGTAGTTTATAGTCTTTTTTTATTTACATATTTTCTTAATACTCCAGAGAATCAGACTCAGTTGTATCATTTTGCTTAGGGGATAATACAACACTGTAGAGAAATAGTAAACGTACGTGCAGGTATGAGAGCTGGACCGTAAAGAAGGCTGAGCGCTGAGGAACTGACGCTTTCACACTGTGGTGCTGGAGAAGACTCTTGAGGGTCCCTGGGACGGCAAGGAGATCCAACCAGCCAATCCTGAAGAAATCAACCTTGAATATTCACTGGAAGGACGGATGCTGCAGCTGAAACTCCAATAGTTTGGCCACTTGATGTGAAGAACTGACTCATTGGAAAAGACCCTGATGCTGGGAAAGACTGAGGGCAAAAAGAGAAGAGGGCAGCAGAGGATGAGAGAGTTAGATGGCATCAGTGACTTCATGGACATGAATCTGAGCAAACTCCAGGAGATAAAGAAGGAGAGTGCATTCTGGGACACTACACTCCATGAGGCCACAGAGAGCAGGACACAGCTTAGTGACTGAACAGCAGCTATCATTGCAAGTGATGGAGTCAGACAGTTGGATTTGGATCCTAATAATTCAAAGACAGTATTTGTCCAATTATATTCACTCGTGGAACTTGCAGTGTACTAAATGGCCCATTAATAATTATATTTACATTTCAGCAGGAGACAAATAAACATCACAAACATAATTCCTTTGGAATCTTTCTAGGCAGTTGTATTGTCAAACAGCCCCTGGTATTTCCCAACCACTAGTTCTTACCAGGTCTGTGTATCCAACTATTAGTCTAAGAGCCAAGAAATTTATTATAAGGCTCAAACCTCAAAAATAATTATAGGAATTTTTGCATGTATAGGAATACACAAATATCCACAACCAGCAAGGTAAAATCCGTAATGTCAGGCACCCAATCTATAATCAGCAGACATGCAGAGAAGCAAGACAGTAAGAGAAACTATCCAAAATTAAAAACAGAGAAATAATCAAATAAAACATTAAAGGGAGTTTGTAAGACAACTTTAAGAACCCTGACAAACGTGGAATTAGAATTCATGAAGGAGAGAACAAAAAAAATTGAAAAAAATAATGGTCAGTTTTTGCAAATTGATGAACACTATAAACCCACAGAAGCAAGAACTTCACCAAACCCAAAAGAAATTTATACCAAAGTACATCACAATTAAATTGCTCAAAGCAAAAGCATCCAGAGAGGGGAAATAACACTACTTTCAAAGAAAAAAAAAAAAAGAACTTACAGTGTTTTTTAATCATTTAAAAAATGTGAGTGATAAAAGAGTAGATAACATCTTTTCAGTACAGAAAGAATATCCTGTCCACCTAGAATTTTATCTCCAGTGAAAATATCTTTTTAAAAGAAAAGTCAAAGTAGAGACTTTTGAGACATACAAAAGCAGAAATAATTTTTCACCACTAGATCTATACCACCAGACATGATGAACAAAGCCCTCTGAACGGAAGGAAAATAGCCAGGGAAACTGTGGTTTGACATGTGACACATGGTTTTATCACCTGACATGCTAAGTAAATAAGATTTTCTACTATTATTTAAATTTAATTAATATTGACCTTATTATTTAATATTAACTCCTACAAATATAGATAATACATCATGACCAAGTAAGTTTTATCCCAAGAATGCCATCATATTAACAAACTAAAAATGAAAATAATAAGGCGATCTCAATAAAAGTGACTAAAACATTTGACAAATTGCAAAGCCTTCCAGATAAAATTCCAGCAATAGACTAAAACTTTCTCAGTCTCATGAATGGCATCTATAAAACAAAGAAACAAAAACTCTGTAGATAACAATATACTTAATGGTGAAAACCTGAAACTTTTCTCTGTGATCAGGAACAAGGCAAAATCGTCCATTCTGTACATATCTCCACAAAATCATCCTGACTGCAACAAATGAAGTAAAACTGTACTGATTTAAAGGCGACTTGACATTTTAAGTAGAAAATATACAATAGTAGGAATCTACTAAAAAACTACTGTAACTAATTTGTCATTTGATAGATTTAAAGCAAGCACACAGAACCAACACACAAAAAGCAATAATAGCATCAAAGAATATAAAGAAATCAAAGTTTAAAATATCATCTTAACAGCATGAAACAGTATAACATACTTAAGATAAACCTGACAAAAATTATAAGAGCTGTCCGATTCAACTTATAGCATACTGTTAAGACAAATTAAAGAGACTGAATAAATGATGAGACACCCTGTATTCATGGAACAGAAGATTCAATTAATATGATGCCGATTCTCTCATAATTTATCTAAAGCTTCAACACAGTCGCCCCTGAAATCCCATTTTTTATAGAAATTAAACTAAATTTTAAAATTTATATTGAAATAGAAAGAACCTCTACAACAGCTAAAAATAATGTGAAGAGTAGAGTTGGAGGCAAAAATGATCTGACCTTGAGATTTATTCTAAAATTGTAGGAATTAAGACAGTGACGTATCAGCATAAATATAGATGAAGAGATAATGGAGCAGAATAAATAGTCAGACTTCCTAGGTTGGTCAGTCAAAAATTAAAAGATTAACATTACCAAGTGTTGGTGAAAATTTGTAGAAAGCTGAAGCTTTGGTACATGGGTAACTGGAATGTAAAACAGGATAATCACTTTTGCACACTTGTGTTAAACTTGCTGTTCTATTTTGACTAGACCATAATGAATGAATTACCCAGAGATGATGTACCATGAGAGATATATTTTTTAATTTGTTCAACCAGAAATTTATTTCCTAGAGGCAAAACAGAAGTTGCCTATATGGACATCCCTCCAGTTGTTTCTTGGCCATAACAATCCCCAGAGTGTGGTCTAGATGACTGTCATTCTTCCTGAGGGTACACTGTTCACTTTTGCCAGTCATGACAATGCATTTTTTACCTCTAGCTATGGGGGTCCAGCTATTCATACCAAAATTTAACATCATGTTTGCAGCAGGTTCACAGCTTCAGTTACTCCCAGCTAGGTGTTGGACACACCAGAGATGTCACCTCAGATCCATTTCTGGAGACACAGTATTTCTCTCAGGAGCAACATTGGCTTGAGCAGTCCCCTGATAATCTCATCTGGTGATTCAGCAGGCAAAGAATCCACCTGTAATGCAGAGGACCTGGGTTCAAACCCTGGGTCCAGAAGATCTCCTGGAGAAGAGAATGTCTACACACACGCAAATATTCTTGCCTGGAGAATCCCATGGACAGAGGAACCTGGCAGGCTGCAGACGTCAGAGTCGGCACGACTGAGTGACTAAGCGCGCACACACACACACACACACGCACACACACGC
>SJYC01122860.1:0-40137 GCA_006408675.1 Madoqua kirkii
GTTGCACATTAGATCTCCAAAACCATTTATCTTGTAGGACTGAAGCTTTGTAGCTCTTGACCACTGTCTTCTCCTTTTTCTTCACCTACCCTCCACCCATGGCAACTGCCATTTTATTCTTCACTCTCATGGTTTGATTGACCAAGATTCCACATACAAATGATATGCAGCATTTGTCTTTCTGTGTCTAGCTTATTTCTCTTAGCATAGTGCACTCCAGATTCACCCATATTGTTACAAATGGCAGGGTTTCCATCTTTTTAAAGTCTGCATAATATTCTATTGCATAGATGTACCCTGTTTTCATCACTCACTCATCCACTGGCATTTAAGTTGTTTTTGAATCTTGGCCATTGTGGATAATGCTGCAATGAACATGTGGCCACAGGTATCTCTTCAAGATTCAGGTTTAATTTCCTTTGCTTATGTACCCAGAAGTGCAAGTGCTGGGTCACATGGGAGTTCTGTTTTTAGTTTTTTTTTGCAGGACTGCCATGCTGTTTTCTGAAATGGCTATACCAGTTTACATTCCCATCAACAGTGTGCAAGAATTCCCTTATCTCCACATCTTCACCAACACTTTCATCTTCTATCATTTTTACAACAGCTATCATAACATGTGTGAGGTGATAACCTCATTAGATTTGGATGCTTTTGATAATCTTTGATTTCAAAACAGCATTTGTCTTTCTGTGTCTAGCTTACTTAACATACTGTGCTCCAGAGTCCTCCATATTGTCACAAATGGCAGGATTTTCTTCTTTTTAAAGGTTTAATAATATTCTAATCATTCACTCAGTCGTGTCTGACTCTTTTTGACCCCATGAACTGTAATTTTCCAAGCCAGAATACTAGAGTGGGTAGACTTTCCCTTCTCCAAGGGATCTTCCCAACTCAGGAATCAAACCCAGGTCTCTTGCATTACAAACGATTCTTTACCAGCTGAGCCACAAAGGGAGCCCATATTACAAATCAATAGTAATCAAAACAGTATGATGTAAACATAAAAACAGACATATAGACCAAAGAGATAGAATAGAAAGCCAGAAATAAATTCACATAATCATAGTTACTAGATATACAGTAAAGGTATCAATACCACACAATGGAGAAAGGATAGTCTCTTCAATAAACAGTGTTGGCAAAACTGGAGATACACACACAGAAGAATCAAAGTACCCTACCCTTATCTCACACCATACACAGAAATCAACAGAAACTGTAAAACTACTATAGTAAACCATAGGGAAAAATCTTCTTGACATTAGTCTTCCAGTGATTTTTTGGTCATAATACCAAAAACACAGTCACAACAACAAAAACAGACAAATGGGATTACATCAAACCAAATAGCTTCTGCACAGAAAAAAAAAGTAATCGACAGTGTGCTGACAACTTATGAAATCAGAGAACATATTTGAAAGCCATATATCTGATAGAGGATTAATATCCAAAATATTGATATGTGAGGAAATTATGCAATTTAATAGAAAAAAGCAAAAGCTGATGGAAAAAATGGGCACAGGACCTGAATAGACATTTCCCAAAAGAAGATGTATAAATAGTCAACAGATGAACTGTAGTTCATAAGCAACAAATGGTGCTCAGCACCTGCATGCATTTGACCAGTTCCTGGAATCTGTCTTGCTGCTGTATTCACACAGGAAGGTGAAAGCATGTACACTGGATGTTCACAGCAATCACTGTCTGTAATGGTCCAAAGTTGGGATCATACAGAATATTGACACGGGTCCAGATTCTGTTCATTGATGAATCTTATATCAACAATTTCAATAATATATTGAGTCAAGGAACTGTTTTGGCGTGTGCCTACCTGAAAAGAGTCTCAAGAAATGGTTTACAAAGACACAGACAACACACCACGAGCTAGCTCAAGCCCCTGCTGTATCCTATGCAAATTTGAGAGGCATTTGTCAAATGTCGAATGGATGCCAGGTGCTCTTACAGGAACCATCACCCAATCTTACCATGTCAATTACCTAAAAAGAGGTGTTTCTAAGACAGTCAAGTGGGTCTCAGGGAAGAACTAAAAAAAAAAAAAAAAAAGGTTTTTCAGACCAGAAGACCAAATTTCCAGGTAAACACAGGTTGCTCATGATGAATGCAGGAACAAGCCAGTGTAACTGACCGTAAACCTGATTTCTTTCATTTCTCATTTGGTGCAGACCAACCACCAAACACACCTCGCTCTACCTCCAGGGTTATGCTTGTCTGCTTAAACTCTCCTTCCTTTAGCAATGTCCTCTATACCCAGTTATACTTGTAACCACTTGATGAGCCAGGCTTCTCGGATCCTTCCTTTCTAGTGAAGGTTTAGCAAGTATTAGGGCACTAATTTTGGCTATTGATGTAATAAATAAATAAATTGTTGTTTAGTCACTAAGTCGTGTATGAATCTTCTGAGACCCCATGGACACAGGAGCCTGCTAGGTTTCTCTGTTCATAGAATTTCCCAGGCAAGAAAAACAGAGGGGTATACGTAAAATTATTTGAATAAGCAAAAAATATACGGAAAAAAACTTTAAAAGATATCACCTGTATTTTCTCATAAAAGATGAGGCTATTTCCATATCAATAAATAGATATCTATATCATCTCTTTTGATGAGTTTCATAATAGTCTATTGTATAGACATAAGGATGCACAGAAATTGATTTAACTGTAGTGATATTATTAGATACTAAAAAAGCAATGCTGTAATAAAAATCCGGATACACATGTCAGAGCACACACTTTCTTTTTACTGCTTTCTTACATCAAATGCTTAGATATGTATTATTGACTCACTAGTCCATAGTATTTCTGTAGCAAATGTCTACAGATAAAAATGCAATCCATTTTTACATACATCAGTCAGATACATTATTTTCCTTAAAAATAAGCTCAGAGATATTGGGTAGCACAGCTATCTTTAAATCTTGGAAAATTATAGTGAAATATCTTTCTCCTTGGCTTTTCACTTTTCACAGCTATTTGTAAGGCTTCCACAGACAGCCATTTTGCTTTTTTGCATGGACAGGGAGGCCTGGCGTGCTGCGATTCATGGGTCGCAAAGAGTCGGACACGACTGAACAACTGAACTGAACTGATAGTGAAATATATTTTTTTATCATTTGAATAGTTCCTGTTATTTTTTGGTTTTCTAAACTTTGATTTTTTTTTTAATTATGTAGACCTATCTCTCCTTGCTGGTTTGCTAGAACTTTTTGAAAAATTCTCTGGTGATGGAGTTTATTTGTTTGTTGTCACATTTTAAATATTGTCTATGTTATTGGCCTATTCAGTTTAAAAATCATTTTTATGTGTGATTTTTATCTGCCATTTTATAATAATGAGCTTTTGTATTTCTCTTATCATAAATAAACTTGTCAATGATTTATCTTTCAATAAATATATCGATTTGTAAACTGTTCATTTTCTACTAGTACCTAATCCCCTTAGATTTGCATGAGTGGGTGTGTATAGGTGTCTGTGTGTCTCTGTGTGTCAGAGACACACACAGGATAAACAAGCATAGTTTATTTATCCTAATCTTCTCATTAATAATAAAAGCACTCAATTATATCAGTATTCTGCCTTATATATATTAGAATAAATATCACTGCTAGAACTTTTTGAAAAATTCTCTGGTGATGGAGTTTATTTGTTTGTTGTCACATTTTAAATATTGTCTATGTTATTGGCCTATTCAGTTTAAAAATCATTTTTATGTGTGATTTTTATCTGCCATTTTATAATAATGAGCTTTTGTATTTCTCTTATCATAAATAAACTTGTCAATGATTTATCTTTCAATAAATATATCGATTTGTAAACTGTTCATTTTCTACTAGTACCTAATCCCCTTAGATTTGCATGAGTGGGTGTGTATAGGTGTCTGTGTGTCTCTGTGTGTCAGAGACACACACAGGATAAACAAGCATAGTTTATTTATCCTAATCTTCTCATTAATAATAAAAGCACTCAATTATATCAGTATTCTGCCTTATATATATTAGAATAAATATCACAAGCTTTTAGATATATTATTGTCATTATTATAACAGCTTTGTTTCCCTCTTTGGCAAAACTTTTAAGTGTGCTTGTTTTACATCCAGCTATCTGGGAAATTTTGTTGATTTCTTTGGATAAGAATAATTGGAGTGTGGTTAATATTACTAATTTAAAATTATCTTCTATTGTAGTCAGAGTCTATTATATAAAACATCTGCTTCAAGGACTCTGATATTTTCCTTAAGTCACATTGCTCAAATTTTGAAATATTCCATAAGCATTTGAAAGCAAACTATAGACTTTGTATAAAGAAAATAGAGTTCCATATACAAATATATTAACTTAATCCATGTAATGAACTGTAATGCATAATATCTGTCAAAGATAATATATTACTGTCAGTTTATATAATTGACTTTTAGCCTTTATTATGAAGTTCATTTTATTTTTTCTAATTACTTTGCCTTGTGACCACATTAAAAACATTTATCCTTATGAATTACCAGAACACTGGAGTGGGTATCCTTTCCAGTCTCCAGGGGATCTTCCCAACCCAGGATCAAACCCAGGTCTCCCACATGGCAGGCAGATTCTTTACCATCAGAGACACAGAGAAGCCCAAGAATACTGGAGTGGGTGTTCCTTCTCCAGCAGATCTTCCTGACCAGGACCTGAACTGACATGTCCTGCATTGCAGGCAGATTCTTTACTAACTGTGATATCAGGGAAGCCCATTATGAATTACTTCCCTGAATAATTAAAAAATGCTTACTTGCGTTAATGTTTTTGCCTCAAAACTTCTCTCATGATATCAATAGTGTAAATTATACTGAATAATAACTTTAACACTAACTCTGGAAGCAAACTCTGCTATTTCCTTAAACTAGATATCAAGGATAAGTTAATATATAAGTGGGCCTCAGTTTCTTTAGCTGTAGTTGGGGATAATAACAGTACAGTCTCCATAATGTGTCTCTGAGGGTTTAGAGCTCTGTAAGTATGAGTTATAGTATAAATTTGTATTTCCGTTTTCCTGAATATGTCTTCTTACTTTTCCATTGTTTCCCACCTCGCTTTAAGTCTATTTCATGTAATCAGATCCACTAGTTTTGTTTTGTTTTTAAGAGAATCAGCTTTCATGAAGGGGTCAGCTCCTTTAGCAGATCCCTTCTGAGTTATGCACTGGGCCAAAGGATTCTGTTTTATGTATTGGGATTTGGAAGACCTGGAATCCAGTTGTTCAGATCTTACACTTTATCACCTTTGGGAAAATCATTTAACTTCTTTGAATTTCAGTATTCTTATCTGTAAAATAGGAATAGAACTTTCTACAGAAATTTTGGTGGTGCTTAAGTGGAATAATATACAGAAAATTGCTTTAGAAGCTAAATGGTATTACACCACTGTAAACTGCTATTGTCACTGCAGATTCACAAGGCTCTCAGAAGCTCTTGCAAGAAACTTAATCTTTTGAAGATAGCTTCGAAATTCAAAATATTTTGGATTTTAGAAAAGCGATTCAGTACATATGCAAATTATTAGATTCAGTGAGATCTGAATAAACAAGTCATAATACAACACATTAGTATTTCTACTGCAAGACAGACAAATATTCCCACTCAGAGGGATAAACAAAAACCATGTATAACTTAATGACCATTTAGACAGATTTTACTCTCAACTGAGAAACAAATTTTTTTCATCTCAATAGCTTTTTGGATTTTACCATCAGCAATGAGATATTGTTGACCTGTATTTCCATGATTTCAGAATTAAATCCCATTTGTTTTGGGGAGAAGTTTATGAAGATTCCCTAGTGGCTCAGACTGTAAAGAATCTGCCTGCATTGCAGGAGACCTGGGTTCGATCCCTGGTTTGGGAAGATCCCCTGGAGAAGGGAATGGCTACACACTCCAGTATTCTTGCCTTGAGAATTCCACGGACTGTATAGTGCATGGGATCGTAAAGAGCTGGACATGACTGAGTGACTAACACTTTCACTTCACGCAGATCCCACTTTTTAAAAACATATATTAGGTGACTTAATGTGTGTGTTGTTTAAAGCAATGGAAGGGAACTGAAACAGAAAAAAAAAAGATGATTGGACTTTATCCAAATTTAAAACTTTTGTATATCAAAGGACACTATTAAAAGAATGAAAAAAATAAAGTGGAGAAACACTGGCAAATCATTTACTGATAAGGATCTAAGAAATGTGTGTGTGTGTGTGTGTGTGTGTGTGCTTCCACTTCTCTTGACCACACAGTTTATTTTAGTAAAGGACAATTTCAACACAGTGTCCATGGACAAATAAAGATACTGGCTTTGTTACTGTTCTCTGCCCAGTATGGCGTGTACTCATTGAGCACACGTTTAGAAAGAAGATTTTGGACCTAATACTTTTCTAAATTTTGAATCTTAGTAAGTTTGAGTCTCCTGAGTTGTGTATTATCTCCTAATTCCAATGCTTGGTTTCTGGCTTTCTGACATTTCTAACTGTTAAACTTAACTTGAAAATGTAATTTCTAACATATCTGCTATTAAGAATTATTTCTTTTGATTGGCTCAGCTCTCAACAGTTTCTCTTTCTTCACTGGATCTATAACTTTTAGAAAGCATGCAAAACTCCCCGGATTACTCTGCTTGTCCATTATTTTAGGTGGTTTATAAAACTCCCTTCATGTTAAACCTCCTTTCACTTTGCTTAGTGTCCAGGGTAGATTTGGTGTAGGTAAACAGTACAAACTCAGACAGTAAAGAATCTGCCTGCAATGCGGAGACCTGGGTAAAATCCCTGGGTCAGGAAGATCCCCTGGAGAAGGAAATGGCAACCCACTCCAGAATTCTTGCTTGGGAAAGCCCATGGACAGAGGAGCCTGGTGGGCTACAGTCCATGGGGTCACAGGGAGTAGAGCGGGACTGAGCACCTTTCACCTTCACTTTCAAGCAGTACAAACAAGCATCCAAGCGTGTAAGGGCTAAAGAGTCTTGTGCTTGGAGCTGAGATCATGAGTCGGTGCTCAGGCTGATATGATAACAGAAGTGTGAATTTTTTACCTTTTCTCAGATGATACCTTCTTCAAAAAAGGCCAGGTCAAAACCTGATCAAAATCTAGGTCAGTTTCCTGCCCCTCCCCATCCTGCCCCAGTTCTAGTTACATTGAAATCAATAAAAGCCTTAATGATTCTAACATTAGTGTTTCTATGTATTAGTTCAGCTTTCAATATAGTTAGAATTTTCACATTAATGTAATTTCACCATCCTCATAGTGATTATCTATGTGGAAACTATGTTTTAGGATGTAAGCTAGCTCTATATTAGCCTAAAAATTGAAGGAGAAAAATCTTACTTTTTGATATTATTTTAAAATTTTAAATTAAATTTGAACAATGCAAAATTTCAGAGTACATATTTGGAGAATTAAATGGTTAAGAGAATATGCTTCAGTTTTAAAGGCATGGAGTGAATATTAGCTTTATGAATTAATTTTCAGACTAATTTAATTTATGTTGTGTGACTTTGAGCAAGTTTTGTATCCTCATTTTTATTACCATTCTTTTCATCAGTAATAATGCCACTTCAGCTATTGACAGAGTTTTAAAATTTTTATAAATACAGAAAAAATGAAAATAGAAATTTTCATAATTATTTTTAAGAGATTATTATTCCAGTATCAGAGAGATCAAGAAGCAGTTTGATGAGAGATATGCTGCTGCTGTCTAAGGCAGATCCTTCTGAAACTCTTAATGTCATCAATGTTGCAAGTTTACTCAAGAAATCATCACTTGTAGATAATACTATTGCAAGATGATTAAATGATGAATGAGCACCTGTACTGATTTGGTATCATTTGATAGGACTCAGAACCTTACATCACCTTAACTTTTGGGTTGGCCAGAAGTTCATTTGAGCTTTTCTGAATGGTGTTACAAAAAATACCCAAAATAATTTTTTGGCCAACCTATTTTCTACTGGAGAGATGAGGAGAAGAAACAGAGAGTGAGAAATGGAAATGTGTCAAGATTCCACATTCGGAGCAGCGGTGCTTACTGCACACGGGGCGGAAGACCACATACTACCACGTTAGGAAAAATCTTGAAGGATCTTCTCTTGAGAGCATTCTGAAGATTCATCAGTTTACGTTTCATTACTGAAACCTGCACGAAAGGACATGAAAAGCTGTGGAAAAGCTGTGTGCTTCACTGGTCAAGCCATCATAGAACGAGTTACTGGTAGTATCTCCAGAGTGTCTCAAGTCCTAGGATTCAAAAACTCCTAAGCATGAGACATTTTACTAATATTCAGTAAAATCTCAATTCAAAGTTTAAACTTCTGTCTTAACTCATCTCCAGTTTCTTAAAGGACTGCATGCAAGATCAGTCGCTCAGTCTTATGAACTCCTTGTGGAGCTATAGGCGGTAGCCCGCCAGGCCTCTCTGTCCATGGAATTCTTCAAGCAAGAATACTGCAGTGGGTTGTCATTTCCTACTCTAGGAGATCTTTCCAAACCAGGGATTGAACCCGGGTCTCCTGCATTGGCAGGTGGATCCTTTACCACTGAGCTGCCTTGGAAGATCTCTTAGAGGAATACACTAATTCGAAGACAAGCCAGTTACTTTGCACGTTATTTGAACATGTCAGTTCTTGATATCTTATGATATTCAGGTGGATTTTATGTTATCTGTCTCCTTAAAATATCTATATAAAAACAATAAATTGTCAAACGAGCACACAGATGAATCCTGAGGCATTTGTTTTGGACACAGACCTGTCATCACAGCCTTCCAAAACACATTTTCAACCACGTGCACACACTAGGTATTCATCAGCCTCATTTCTTGAAATGTTCTTGATAGTATTCATTTAAACCACCTGTCAAAACAACCCTTTAATTAGGTTAAGCTGTCTGGCTTTGTGAAAAGGTTTACTGTACTCAGTTGTCCCAGCTATAAAATTAATAGTTTGACCAACTTCTAAGAAGACGGATTTTGCACTCGTGAAAGTCAAATTAAATCCACCTTTGCCAAACAGGGGGAAAAATCGGTGTGTCTGAAACTTTGAAAGCAGCACTTCATTTATTATAATCTTTCAAGTGCCAAAGTACAAATTAGGTAGACCTGCAGCTGCAAGCAAACTCAAGCTATACACATTGCTCTTATGACCCTTTAGAAGGCAAGACACCTAAAAGATAATGAACAGAGAGAATGGCTGTGCCACAGTCAGCACTGCCGAATGTCCAGCCAAATTTGTAATAAGCAAGCAATCCTTCAGAAGTTAATATTCCACTGACTCAAATATTACCCAGGCTAGTAACTGCACCTCATTTCTAGACCACAATTCTGATCCCATTTTTTAGGAACAAGGCTCATTTTATCATTAAAATTCAGGAGGATAAAATTGGCTTTAAGAATACTTTATAATTCCATGCAAGTCTTGTAAAACTGCTTTTGGACTCACATTCTTTCAGTTGAAGTAGCAAAGGAAGTAATACTCAAGACTGTTCAGTTCTGAAGAGAGAGTGATGTGGAGTTTTGGTTTGGGATTTTGTTTTTCCCTCAACACATTATATAAATGAATCATTATTGACCTGGAGATAAAAATGATTCATGATTCAGATTATTATTAAAGGTGTGTAAAGTCTTAAGGTCCCTAAAGTGAGGACTCAGAGTGGACAGTATAATTAAGATAAAGTGTTCTGATATTTTTCCCAGAGTCAAAGGGAATCTGGAAAAGCTGAAAAAGCCATATGGTTTACTTTAAAATATAAGAGGGTAAGAATTAATTTAAGCAAAGATTTACTGGTGATCTCTTTCCTTAATTTTGTATTTTCATTCAGTATGTATAGCTTATTGAAACTTGTTTCATAATTATGGTCAACTATAATTATTAGTTTTTGGAGTTTATGAGGAGTAAAGAAACTGATTTCCTGTTTCTTACTTTAGTAGTGTTAGATACAGGGTCATAGGGCAGTGCCTTGACTCTGAGAAGAGCTGTATTACCTCTCAAGACTACCTACAACCATGATCTGCGTGGCACTGGTGAGCACACACTCCCATATGGAAATAGCTGGGGGGAGCTGCTTTGTGAGGACCTGATGACTAAAGAGGTGACAGAGGGTGGGGTTGGGAGAGAGGTCCAGGAGGGAGAGAATATGTGTGTGTGTGTGTCTGTATGTGTGTGTGTGTGTGGCTGATTTACACTATTATACAATGGTAATTAACTATGGAAAGCAATTATACTCCAATTTAAAAAATAGTCCAGGGACTCAGGGAAGAGATGTTTTAAGGTTTCTTCATATTCTCCCATAATCCTGAATCAAGATGAAAATATTTTTTAATGTTTTGTTTCCTATCTTGGAATAAAATTCACATATAACACTTTTTTTTCCCTTAAAAGTCCATCTAAAGCCCTGTTACATAGAAGAATAAAGATAAAATAATTCATACTGAAATATTTCATTTCAATTTGTAAGTGCTCAGACCAACTATACTAGGAGATATAAAGTCATCAGTTATTTTACTGATTATAGTGTGACTTCCCTGGTAGCTCAGAAGGTAAAGAGTCTGCCTGCAATGCTGGAAATCTGGGTTTGATCCCTGGGTCAGGAAGATCCCCTGGAGAAAGGAAATGGCTACCCACTCCAGTATTCTTGCCTGGAGAATGCTATGGACTCAGGAGCTTGGGCGGCTACAGTCCATGGGGTCACAAAAAGTTGGACATGACTAAGCAACTAACACTTTCATTTTTCCCTTTAGAGTAAAAAGGGGGAAGATCAGCAGCATCAACTTTGTATAATTTTTGCATAAAATAAAAGCAGAGATGCAGTTGGACATTAGAACAAAACTCAGCATGAGGAGAAGTAAATAATAAGAGTAGGTTACCTGTGAGTGAGATAGTACAGGTATACAGCACCGACAATTATCACAGACTGTTGAAATGGATAAAATGAGAAGTCAAAATGCTTGGAGACAGTTTAGACCTCTTTTATAGGAGTAGTTTGAAAATAATTCTTAAGATTTCCTTTATCAAAATATTTTTATAATGTTTTCTGTGTGTCTGGCTTAGTTCTATGCTTTTTAAATGTATTCACTCATTTAATCATCATTTGAATTTCCTTAATAGATGGGAATCATTATTTTGCAGGAAACTAAGACACAGAGGGATTATATAACTTACCCAGGATTTCAGAGCTAGCAAGCAACAGAGCCAAGATGTGAAACTAGGTATATGTTTTTCATTTTTTTAAAATTTCATTGATGTATAGTCGATTTATAATTTTGTGTTAGTTTCAAGTGTATACCCTGGAGAAGGAATGGCAATCCACTTCAGTATACTTGCCTGGAGAATTCCATGGACAGAGGAGCCTGCTGGGCTGCAGTTCATGGGGTCACAAAGAGTCAGACATGACTGAGTAACACTCAGGCATACTGCACATTAGCTCAGTTCATATATATATATATATGCCAGTCTCTACACACTTGATTGCCATGTGAATACAATTTGGGATAGGACAGAATCAGAGAATCACAAAATGTATCTCCTCTTTTAGGATTCCACCATATGTTGAAGCATATAATTTTTTCTATTATGTAAAAAAGGCCTTGGAGGCCATATTGATTAATGTAAGACAGGAGACACTGGGACAAAGAATATCAATAAAAAAATCTATAGAGGCATAGTGATTCAAACCCTTAGGAACATAATGAATACATGTTTTCAGTATAGAAAACACAAAAATAAAAATTGATTCAATATGGTTGTACAAAACTTGATTTTTCATTTTGCTATGTTGTTCAATTGCTCAGTCCTGTCTGACTGTTTGTGACCCCATGGACTGCAGCACACCAGGCTTCCCTGTCCTTCACTATCTCCCAGAGCTTGCTCAAACTCATGTCCATTGAGTCGGTGATGCCATCCAACCATCTCATCTTCTGTCGTCCCCTTCTCCTGCCTTCAATCTTTCCCAGCATCAAGGTTTTTCACAATGTCAGGTCTTCTCATCAGATGGCCAAAGTATTGGAGCTTCAGCTTCAGCATTGTACTATAGAAATACGCAAAACTAAAAAGTCAAGAATATGAATTAACTTTGGATAAACTTTATTAATAAAATGTAATGTTTCCACTACTTTTATCTCATGTCTCCACTACTTTTAATATTTTCACCTGGATATGAAAAAGAGTCTCCCATATCCCCTATTAAAAATTTGCATGCAAAAATCTGCAAATTGAGATCCAGATTTAAATTCCATGAGACGTGTGGCCACATAAATATTCAAAATCATGTACAATTCTTGGTAATGTTTAAAGCAGAACTGTCTTCCTTTAATTTATATAACATTTTTATTTCTTAGTTATTTGGTTTGTCAAAAAAAACTCTTTGAATTTATATATAAATTGGGGTTTTAATTTACAGTTTAGGTAAAAACAAGTTTTGGCTACATGAAGGCTATTTAACAGCTCTGCTGAATACAAACTATACATATTTGCAGCACACTCCTGATCACTGCGGGGTATCTAACCTTCCTGGCCCCAGTCACCAACTGTAGTTTAGCCACCTCCCCCAAGCGTTGTGATAACTAAAAATAACCCCCATAAATTTACAAAATGCACCCTGGAGAGTGGTAACTCCCCCACTGAGATCCATTGATTTAAGGTTTTGCATGCAGAGGTAGCTAAAGCAATTTCACAGCTTGAATAGTACAATTATGTAAGCCAATAAATTCCTCTTTTTGGCAATATACATTAGACTGATGATGCATTATTTAAAAAAAACAAAACTCATTACAAAAAATAAAGCATAAATGAGTTGGCATTTTTTTTTCTGAGTTCTTTTCCACAATTATCATTCTACAAGTGTGTGAGGACAGTACGAGCTATATATGGGCAATGTAGATTTTTTTCTTTCAATCTTACTACAAATGTATAGATTTCAATGATACGTTATATAGTATCTAACCTAGGAGTAATAGTTGAAGAGGCCATAGGTATCAAGCAACCAGATACTATATTAATAAAATACTCTCAAGAAACTTATGCTCTGGTATGCAATCAACACAAGTGTCTGATAAGAAATTTTTAAAGTCAAAAGATTTAAGAAACTGTTAGTTGACTTGGAAATGAGCATGCTAAGTCACAGGTGGGTCAGTCCTTGGGAAGCACTGTCTCTAATTCATAGTGACTATATAGGCACAGTGTTCCTGGAAACAGAAGGGCATGATTTTATTCATATTTTAAGAAAATGTCATAAACAACTCTCTAGTAAACTGAATATTTTAACCCCAGGAATGAAACTGAGTTTAAGTTATGATTTTTCATTAGAAGTATTTTGCAATATTTTGGAAAGTATGATTTATTATAACAGATATCAATTGATAGGTGTACATATATGCATATTCATCATGTACCCAAGCTTTTGTATTTTTATGTACACAAAAATACATATTAAAAAGAGAAAGAATAAGAACACAATTCTGGGTCACTTCAATGTCCCAACACAGCTTACCAAACTATGTTAATAGTTAGCATTTTATAATTATTCTTTGTGCTGTGAACTATTCTGAGCACTTACATATATTAATTAATATGGCACTAATCATAACTTTATCAGACAGACATTATATCAACATCATCATTTTATAGCTGAAAGTGGAATGCAAGCCGCTCAGTCCAATCCAACTCTTTTCAAACCCATGGACTATACAGTCCATCGAGTTCTCCAGGCCAGAATACAAGAGTGGGTAGCCTTTCCCTTCTCCAGGGATCTTCCCGCAGCAGGAATTGAACCAGGGTTTCCTACACTGTAGGTGGATTCTTTACCAACTGGGCTATCAGGGAAGCCCATTTTAGAAGCCCATAGCTAGAGAAATTTTAATTAAGTTTCAGATGAATTAAGAGGCAATATTTCAATCCAATCATTTTGGTCCCAGAGTGTTTCTTAATCATGATATCCTACGGCTTTTTCTACTATTTTATAAAACATCAAAATATGGAGGCTGTACACATGTGACAAAATAACTCAAAAAGTATGTAATATATGTTCAACTTGAAGGCAAGTTGCTTCCCAGATGGTGCTAGTGATAAAGAATCTACCTGCCAGTGCAGGAGATATAAGAAACATGGGTTCAATACCTGGGTTAGGAAGATCTCCTGGAGTGGGAGTGGCAGCCCACTCCAGTCCTCTTGCCTAGAGAATCCCATGGACAGAAGAGCCTAGCACACTCATAGGGTCACAAAGAGTCAGATGCTACTGAAGCCACTTAGCATGCATTGCCTTATAGACCTTAATATACTAATGTGCATTTTGATTTTATAGAACACAAATCCCAAACTTCTTGGACTACTAAATCCCTTTTTCATCCTGTTTTTTAATTGAAGCATTGTTGATTTACAATTTTGCATTAGTTTCAGGTATACAACAAAGTGACTCACACACACACACACACATTCTTTAACGGATTCTTTTCTATTATAGGTTACTACAAGATATCAAATATATTTCCTTATACTTTACAGTAAGTCCTTGTTGGTTATCTACTTTATATATTAGTAGTGTGACTTCCCTGGTGAGTCAGAGGTTAAAGCATCCGCCTGGAATACGGGAGACCTGGGTTCAGTCCCTGGGTCGGGATGATCCCCTGGAGAAGGCAATGGCAACCCACTCCAGTACTCTTGCATGGAGAATCCCATGGAGGGAGGAGCCGGGTAGGCTACAGTCCATGGGGTCGCAAAGAATCGGACACACTGAGCGACTTCACTTCACTTTACTTCACATCAGTGTGTCTCTATTAATCCCAAATTCCTAATTTATGCCTTCACTTTTATTTTTCAGAAACCATATGCTTGTTTTCTGTGTCTGTGAGTCTATCTTTGTTCTATATATACATTAGTTGCATTTTTAAAAAATTCTATATTTAAGCGATATGTAATATTTGTCTTTCTCTGCCTTCACGTAGTATGATAATATCTAGGTCCATCCATTGCTACAAATGACATTATTTCAGTCGTTTTTATGATTGAGCAATATTCCATTGTATATATATACTAAATCTTCTTTTTGGATGGCATCACGGACCCGATGGACATGAGTCTGAGTGAACTCTGGGAGTCGGTGATGAACAGGGAGGCCTGGTGTGCTGCGATTCATGGAGTCACAAAGAGTTGGACAGGACTGAGCAACTGAACTGAACTGAACTGAACATCTTTTTTATTCATTCATCTGTTGATGGACATTTGGGTTACTTCCATGTACTGGTTATTGTCAATAGTGTTGCTATGAATATTGGAGTAAATGTATCTTTTCTAATTAAAGTTTTTGCCTTTTCCAGATATATGTCCAACAGTGGGATTGCTGGATCAAAAGGTAGCTCTAATTTTAGTTTATAAGGAACCACCATATTGTTCTCAGTGGGGGCTGCACCAATCACTAGATCATTTTATCATAAAACATTTTGTAAAAAATAGTGTTGCATGAAACATGTTTATAAAATGCTGCATTATACTGCTTTTAAATAATATATAATATTCAAGAGCTAATAATTGCATATTTCACTCAAAATTTCATGAATGTTTTAAGTTGTATATTCAAATGTTTTATACCAACTTTTGAAAAATATTAATTTATTGAATTTAGAACCTCAGAATGTTGCTAATATATAGTTTTAATTAAAAAGGTCTTCTAAATATGAAATGTTAAGCAAATTTACTAAATCTTTTTGAATATAGAAATAATCAAAGGCATACCCCATGATTCCAGTATCTTCTTAATGACCCATGTGAAAAGTGGCATTTGTCTTTTTAAAGTATTTGATAATTCATTTAGGATAACTTTAATGGGGAATAAATGAATGTAAAATTTAATCTGTTTTTCTTAAGAAGTATCAGCTTTGACCTTTTAATACACTCATATAAAGTTAATACATCCAAAAATCAGAAGTACCCTGAAACCTAAGAAAATCATAAAATTTAATGATCTAGAATATATTTTAATGGATTTAGTTGTGGCAAAGGGAAAAACCCATCAGTCCAGGAAAAGGGTGCTGTATTCTCCATTATAATACATTTCTCATGTGAACTCCAAATACTTGTATGTCTTTCATATAAACTCTAAAAATGTTTAAAATTTCTCAACTTTCTTCTCTTTACAAACCTTAAGCCTTAACTTCCAAAAGATAGCTAGCTTTTCTTCATAAGAGATTTTGAATTACTTATTTTTAAGCTCAATTGGAAATTTCAAATAACTTTCATTAAAAGGAACATACGTTATCTCTTCCACAAAAATGTACTAAATCATTTTGATGGCTCTAAACTGGGATGGAAATGTAGGGGTCCAGAATTTTTAGGCAAAGTCCTAATCCATGGCGTTTTCCAATTTGCTGATTATGTCACGGGCAAATAATTAAGAAATGCTGATTTGAACTACATTCAGATATTCCTATGTGATGCTCTTGACTCAAATCCTCGCAAGTATACATGGTGAGCAGATGGTTTTCTGCTATTAAGAAGTGATGCTTTTCAATTTCCTACTAAAATATCTTATTTCCCATTCCTTACCACGTTGATTTCCATCTCTGCAACAGAGAAAATGATGCAAAATAAAAAGTTTCATTATGGGTAAACCACAGGAAATGACCGAATATCACACATGCAAAAATAAATTATTAGGTTCATTAATTTCTTTGGGGATATCTATAAATGCCCTTTTTTTAAAAAGCACATTGATTTTGCCTTCTGTAGTGAAAAAGAAATCAAGTATTTTGAGCTGAGTTTTACAAATAACACCCAGAGTTTGGATGTGCAGGAGCTAACTTACCTTTTCCATAGGTCAATGCTATGTGTTAATATGTTGAATGTGACATGTAGGGTTTGAGGATGACAAAGAGCAAGAAAACCAGGCGGGCTGCTGAAAGGACTCAGTGTAAAAATCACTGCACCCTTGCCAACTAAAAATTGGCACTCACTATCTGCCTCCGCAAGGATAAGTCATTCAGCAGTGTGGCCACTGACCTTCAACATACTCTGAAAGGAGCTCAGGATGGAAGCCAGAACTAGTGGCAAAATAGGCTGTTAGATGGTTATTTTCAGGAGGTTTTATGAGCCCAAATTCTTGCATCTTCAGATACTTAAAAAATCACCAAAGTCATTAACAGTGACATCTGCTCCTCACAACTAGCTGTAAGCTTTGACCAAGATGTATGCATGGACCTCCTTCAATAAAATCACACATAATACTGACTTTCCCCATGACCTTCTCTTTGGAGCCAGTGCCTCAAGGCTATCTGAGATGCTGACTCCTGGCTTGCAGTCCTCATTTTGCCCCAAATGAAACTTCATTCAGAAACCACCCCCCTCCCCTGCCCCGCCACCTATTTTTTAACACCCTCTTTAAGCTAATTCTGGCAGAAAGGGAATCTGACATCAGCACTGGGAACAAAGAGGCAAAAATTTCTTTCACCTCTTTTGAAATCTTGGCTGACACTCTGGGCAAATTCATCTTTTTTCCTATGTCTCTCTTATACATGTGTATTTAATAAAGATTAATTAGTTCTCTCCTTCCAATATGTGACAACCTGTTATCTGTCATTTCTATATCTAACTGTGACATGAACTGACTAACATGTACCTTTCTCCCTGACAATGGGTTTATTTCCCACTCAGTTCTTCCTCAATACATGATACATTATCAAAATGTCAGTCATTCATGAATTGCTTTCAGAATTTTGCCATATCCACCTATCACTTTTATTTTTTTTTACTTTACATTTCAAACTCACTGTTTTGTGTTTAAACAAAATATTTTTCCAAGCTTCATATTTTACATACTAGTTTGTGTGTGCAGACCCTAACCCATGATCCAGGGAGTAGTTAATTAGTGTGTTCCTTCTTCCTGTTCACTGCAGCCTTGTTTTAGTGATCCAACTTAATTCCATTGTTGTTGCTATTCAGCTGCTAAGTCATGTCCAACTCTTTATGATTCCATGGGCTCTGGCAATTCCATAAATTAATTTAATTTTTTCCACAAATTAATTTCATTAATTCCACAAATTAATCCAATATGATTAAATCAAGGGAAATTTGTTGAACTGATTGTAGAGGCTATCTTTTTGATCGGGTTGCTAAACTAGCTATCTTTAAGCCAGCTTTGTTAGTACCATGTCAGTATCATTCCCAATCAAAGCCTTCATAAGAAGAAAACCCAGAAGTATACACAGACAGCCACAGGTCAGAAAACGTTTCCCAATGACTCCCTCTCAGCACCTGGGTCCAGTTTCACCTTAACCTCAAAGATCTGCTCTTGAACATTTCAACCGCTTCAATCAATGCATTCTTGCTTCTCTGGCTTAAATAAAGTTGAAATGAGTTTGTCCCTTGCCACAAAAAGAGGTCAATCATATATCAGCACTGTGTTCCCCAGAGGCATTCTCTGTGATGACACTCTGAATCAGATCAGTCTGGGTTCTTTAAAACATGTGGATCTTTGTGTGCCCCCAGAAATCAGATTTCTGGAAAACGAGCTCAGGAATAGACATGATTTATCATTCTGATGTCTATTACTCACTGATCTGGAACCTGTTTGCTCCATTCCATTCTCTTGACCCACTAAGCTCTCCAAAGCTACCTCCATGCCTCCTTCAAATTAATAACACAGTTATCGCAACTCCATCTTTCCAGTGTTTTGAAAAGTAACTTGACCTTGAGTATGTCTACCCCGGCACTATCATACCTTTTTATTGAATCAGAGTTCAGGTCGGGGTCTGGATTGACCTAGAAATTCCCCTCAGAAATCTTCCTTAGGTAAAAGACATTTATGTTTTGAAACTTTGTAAAAAATTTAAAGGGGATTTAGAGCAGTTATTTCTATCTGATACAGATTCTACAATGCACTCAAAGATGTACACTTAAGAATTCAGAGGACTTCTTGTGAACAAAGGCAGAGAAGGTCTACCGTTGTTGAAAGACACCTCAAGTGGAAACAGAAAGATGCAACAGGCAAACAAAAGAACAAATGTGATTTAAATCCATCATGGGCTGTTTTGATGGGCAGTGAAAGCGGGAGAAAAGTGGGTTTGGGGAGCTGTTCTGGGAAAGTGAATGTAATGAAAACAGAAATGGTTAGGCAACCTGGATAGTCAGGATTCAAACTTAGGATGGACTGTAATTCAGCAGTCACATCCCTGGTATCAGGTTGCTTTCCCCAGCTGTGTGTTCTCACCATTGCCGTTTCCTTCTGATTGCGCCCTGGTGGTCTGCTGGTTGGAGGTCCTTTTATTTCCATTCAGAACACCTTGAACTTGCTCTCCACTGCCCTGGCTGGTCCATTCACACTAATTATGACTATCTGATGAGAGTGGAGGTGACACTTCCAAACCACTAGCTCAAGCGGCCTCATTAGGCAAGAAACCATGCCATTTGCCTAATTCAAATAAAAAGGTCCCTTTTACAAGAGCAAACCCAAGCAGTCAACCACAGAAATTTCTTTCATCGGATCTATTTACTTCTCTTTGGTAGTCAATGTGATCTTTAAGGCCCGTGTTATCACAGTTAAATGGTCTTCTAGTTTTTCAAATGGAAGTCAGATTTAGAAGGTGTTGCAGTTTTGCAGACCTGCTAAATTCCTAGGGTTACACATTTCAAGAGTTAACCATGAAGTAGCTATATATATATATATTCCTTTTGAAAGTATTAAATACAGAGGATGTATTGTTATTTAAAAACTTCTTCGCAAACACAGCAGGGAAAGCAGCTCGTGAATTTAATTCTGTGGCATCCTTTTCAAAAGGACAGGTGAATAACTGAATGGTGCCATCAAGAAAGACAATAGAGAAGAGTCACGAAGGCGTTTGGGAAACGAACATTTACACTTGATACTGGTGTCAAATGCTGAGACTGGATGTGCTTAAAAGTGGACACTGTGAACAGTTCAGATCCCTGGAGTGAGTTTTGGACTCTTATCTCCTTCTTCAGATGTTGGAGGGGATGAGGGGATATCAGTTGCTTCTCCATCCTGGACTGGACCTTGGCAATAACGGCCAGATCATTTTTAACGTGGTGGTGGTGAGGTCAAGGTTTCCAGCTAGGTCATCTGGATCTTAAGAGTCACTAAAATAACGATTTCTCCCCTCTGATTTCACGGCAGGTTCTTCCGAGATGGAGAAACTATAAAAAGCCATGATTTAATGCTCCACGTCACATATTTACTAAGTTTCTACAGGGATAAATCCTGATTGACGCTCTGAATATACTGAACCTCAAATAAAGACCACATTATATATATATTCATTTGATAATTCACAGTACTAGGATTGTGACATAGCAACAGCCTTCTTTTCTTTTAATAACAAAGTGGCCAGAGTGGTTATCTGATCTTGCTAAAATGATCTCATCAGCTCTATTCAGGACCGCATGAACAGACTGTTGACGTGCCAGCCGCGGGCGGCTAGCACAGTAATTCTGTAATGATGGGCCCTGGCAGGGTAATTTCACATGCACATCCATATTAGGTGCCTCGTCAGTTGTGTGACCTTGCTCTTTCTTCCTATTTCAATTGAATTCCTGATTTGGAGAGGGGTGAATTTTGTTCCACTGCTGTTTCCCACAATGACGCACATATAGTTAAACTTTCTTGTTAACTTTTTTTGCAGCTCTTGTACTTCTTGGTTTTATCTTTCCCGTTTCCTTTCATTTTCAGCTGGGTCATTGGTCTTCTTTTGTCTTCACATATACCAATCTTATAATATCTGATAACATTAAAAGGAAACTGGGGATCAGAAAGAGGTCATTTCCTTTATAAAAATTAAAAAGAAGGCTATTTAGTTGACTATTTACCATGAGGCTGAAAAATCGAAGAATGGCAAGTCTATGCTAAAGTTTTCTTGGGAAAATGTGATCCCTGCTGCTCCATTTCTAGAAAGAAAAGACAGCGGACAGCGCAGTGGAGTCTGGTTATCCTGGTGGATTTTGTCCAACTGTGGACAGAGAAGGAAGGAAGCAATAGGAGGAGCATCTGCTGATGTCTAAAGCGAAGCCTTAGACCTGGGCGCTGGCGTCCAGAGATTCAGGTATGGAGTTTGAAAGATTATCACAGTCTTGGCTCTTTCAACCAGAACTTACAGAGTCATCTCAGCAACTGTTCCCAAGATAAACGTCTGAAGGTAAAATTGGGAACCGAAGTTCGTCTCTCTGCAATACAGCAGTGATCAGTTGCAAGCTTATCAGACTTGATGGTGACCAGTAAGGAGACACGCAACAACACACCTTTCCTGATACGATGCTCTGTGACAGGAATGGTGCCTCTGCGCCCCTCTTGCCAAAAATGCAAACCCGGATTTGATTGTAAGGAAATATCAGACAAACCCCGAAGGAGGGACAAAGCAACTGTCCAGCCTTCTTCAAAAACATAAGGTCACGAGAAGTAAAGAACAATTTCAACTTGCAGGAGACTACAGAAACATAATCTTGAATTACAAGGTGGGATTATGAATTGAATCCTGGACCTGAAAAATCACATTAGGTACACAATTGCTGAAATTTGTGATTACTTCATGAATTAATTAATTATTGGCATAAACTAAGAAATTAAAATGATTGTTATGCTTGTAGTTATGCGAAGATGCCATCATTTTGGAAAGCTGGAGGGTGATTGGGAATCTTCATACTGCTTTTGCCACTCTTTTATCTTTTGAAATTATTTTAAAATTAAAGTTAAAATTGTGTTAAGTTTATTTAAAAAATAGTAATAATGGTCACAAATGACTCCATGGAATCAGATTCCCCAGCAAAATAAGAAAACAATTTGTGTAGTTTAGTCAGTTCTCCTAGTAAACAAACTCAATGCATTAAATACAATCTGCCAAGTGTACTTGGAACACTTTTTCTACACAATGCACAAGAAGACAGTCAGGTTTGGAGAGATATACTTCTGCCTTTAGAAATGAATAAATTTTATCAAAACTTAAAGTTTTTTAAAAGGAAAGGATGGAAAATAAATTTGAAAATCCACAACATTAAAACTCTGTTCCATAAATTTTTTTTCCATTATGTCAGAAATCACTTCAGAGTTCTACAATTGTTATGACTAGAAGTTTTCAGTGTATTGTAGGCATGGGAATGGACAAATTAAAATAAACTTGCACTTATTAGAATGTGGGATATGAGATATTCTCATGTAACATTCTAAATGACTAATCATACAATTCTCACAGCACAGAATCTGATGATTAGCTAACTAATGCACTGGTATAATGTGTGAAAGAACTTATGTATTTTCAACTATGACAGACCTGAAACTATTTTTCCATTATTTTTTATGTAACTGAGCTTAGTATATTTCAAGATGAAACATTCAATCCATCAGACACTCTTTGGATGTACCATTTGAGTAATATTCCTTACACTAAGAAAACCTTCACCAGGATTGTGCTTATAGCAAACTACAGCAAATCTATTTTTTCAAGAATCAACCTCAGTAACATATCCTCAAGCTTTTCCTCATCCCTCTGGCCAAAATGAGTGCACCTTCTCCCTTGGCTACATTGTGCTTCCGTATTCATTTATAAACCATAGGGTGGGTCACGTTTTACTGTAGTTTGCTGCTCAGGGTACTTCTGCTCTAGACACTGACTCTTGTACAATACCTAGTCCACTGCACCATCTTAATAAATATGTAAATAAAATAATTTCACTTGTAAATCCATGATTAAGACTGACAGTTCAGAATCACTGAATGAGACACATGAAATGATAAAAATGTGACTGTCACATAAACTGACTTAATGGGAAATTGTTTATTCAGACTGGAACCCCATGGACTGTAGCCCACCAAACTCCTCTGTCCATGAAATCCTCCAGGCAAGAATACTGGAGTGGGTAGCCTTTCCCTTCTCCAGGGGATCTTCTCAACCCAGGGGTCAAACCTGCATCTCCTGCATTGCAGGCAGATTCTTTATCATCTGAGCCACCATCAAGTAAAAGTGAAGTCGCTCAGTCATGTCCAACTTTTTATGACTCCATGGACTGTAGGAAACCAGGCTTCTCCATCCATGGGGTTTTCTAGGCAAGAATACTGGAGTGGGTTGCCATTCCCTTCTCCAGGGGATCTTCTCAACCCAGGGGTCAAACCTGCATCTCCTGCATTGCAGGCAGATTCTTTACCATCTGAGCCACCAGGGAAGCCCTTATTCAGATTCAGATGGGCTTTAATATATGACATTGAAGCTTTGGGGTCCTGAATACCACAGAAAGAATATTCTTAATTGCCATCATCTAAAAGAAGGCTGATTTCTGTAAAACATAAAACCCCAACTCTGATCCACAAACAATGAGAGTTTTCCCCACAGATGTTTAAGGTTCACATGTCCTTATTCTTCCAACAGTCTTTGAGGCAACACCAAGAACATCAGAATACGGGCATCAGCAGGGTCACTTGATATTCCAACTAGGTCAGTGTGGGAAGGCTTTGTTCTCTAAGCTTCCCAGAGCATGCCTGTTGTGTGCTCCTCCTGTTGTCTGTCTTGGAGACCAGTGCCCATAAAATGGAAGATTAATGAGGTCGTCTTCAGCCCTGCTTTAGGCAATCACATTTATCCCCCATCATTCTCTTTCCCCAGCCCTGACATTTAGCCTCTCCTTACACTGCTGTCTGATATTACAAATTGTGCTGGGCAATTTCCCCCAGCCAAAGCAGGAGATTTAGAAGCACCGGGGAGTTCTGGAAATCCATCCTGCCCGTCATGAAATGCTTCCTGTTCTGGCTTAGCAGCCCAAGGGGGAAAAGAAATGAGTCTACGTTAGGGTGGTGGGGCCACTAAAAATAACAGAATCATAAGGGCTGCAGCAGGAAAAAAAAAAAGTTTGGTTTTCTTTGTAAAAATTCCTATGTTGACACCCTACAGCTAATCGAAGTTGGGAAATTTCTTAAACACTACTTAATCTACCTACCTTGATATGACATGACTTGTTTCAGAAGGATTATTTCCCGAAAAAAAAAAATGACTAGCTAATCAACGATACTGTTAACCTTGATGGTAAAGAAGTTTTCGTTAGACCAAAAGTCTAGGATGTGTGTGGGAGTGAAGTGCCTTCCACCAGCACAGCGCATTCTTTATGCATGAGAACCCTCAGGCTCCTGTGTCCTCACCAAATGCTGGAGGACTTGGCTGAAGACGAAAGATGGGTCGTGCACCTATGGAAACTGCCTACGATCAGGAAGGCTCCACTCAAATTTAATCCCCCTAGTCCGTGTGTGCCCAGTTGTGTCTGACTCTTTGCGAGCCCACAGACTGTAGCCCACCGGGCTCCTCTGTCCATGGGATCCTCCAGGCAAGATACTGGAGTGGGTTGTCATGCCCTTCTCCAGGGGATCTTCCTGACGCAGAGATCTAACCCACCTCTCCTGTGCCTCCTGCATTATTGGCATGTGCATTCTTTACCCCTGTGCCAATATGGAAAGCCGATTTCATCCCCCTACATTTGCCTGTATATTTCAGAGCTAAAGTAGGGCGTGGCTTAGAAGAATCATGAAAGCTTTCTTTTAACAGAAAATGTTATTGTAAATTTGGGTGTGCAGTGAACTTGCCCCACTCCTTCCTTTAAGCAAATGTAGAAGAACTGGAAGAGAGGGTAGGAGATGGTTCAGAGTCACGCCCACCACCAAGCCCCACTCTAGTCTGACTGAAGTCAAGCACAAGCGTGGATATCCTGATGTACGGAATCTCTCCAGAACCTCCAAATGGAATGTCTACTGGAAACAAGCTCAGAACTGCTTATGCTTATACAACCACTCACTCACATAGCTGCTCTCTCGTGGCAGCAACCCTTGGTGACAGACGTACGTGTTGAGCTCTTAGTCTGCAAAACGTTTGTCTTCAGGCCTGAGCCTTGCAAAAGTGGGGGAGTTGGCCAAATTCATAGCTTCCCCTAGAGATGCAGAAAAGTAAGGCTCAAAGATATTAACTTCTTCAAAGAAGCACCTTTACAAAGTAACATCCCCTAGAAATCTCGTCCCTTGAGCTGGACCTTCCAAAATTTTAAGAGCAGTTTCAGGGTTCTTTGATGCCTTTTTCCTCACCTCATATTTGGAGCCCTTATGCTATGAGTCCTGGGTGATCATGGGAAGGACTGATGCTAAAGCTGAAACTCCAGTACTTTGGCCATCTCACGCAAAGAGTTGACTCACTGGAAAAGCCCCTGATGCTGGGAGGGATTGGGGGCAGGAGGAGAAGGGGATGACCGAGGATGAGATGGCTGGATGGCATCACCGACTCAATGGACAAGAGTCTGGGTGAACTCTGGGAGTTGATGATGGACAGGGGAGTCCTGGCGTGCTGTGATTCATGGGGTTGCAAAGAGTCAGACACATTTGATTGACTGAACTGAACTGATACATATAGCTGTTCATTTTAAGATTCTTTTCTCCTATAGATTATTATAGAATACTAAGTAGAGTTCCCTGTGCTACCCAGCAGGTCTTTCTTGATTATCAGTTTTATGAATAGATGAAGGGGATTCTCGCTAAACTGACCCATCCATACTCTTGCAAATAAGAGTCAGACACATTTGATTGACTGAACTGAACTGATACATATAGCTGTTCATTTTAAGATTCTTTTCTCCTATAGATTATTATAGAATACTAAGTAGAGTTCCCTGTGCTACCCAGCAGGTCTTTCTTGATTATCAGTTTTATGAATAGATGAAGGGGATTCTCGCTAAACTGACCCATCCATACTCTTGCAAAAGTTGGATTCTATAAGGAAGGATATGAAAGCCCAAAGTTGAGGACCCAAATGTGGTCCAGGCGACAGTGTTTGTCCAGTGACTTTCTCAGTAGTCGTGAAGTGTCAGAAGAGAGAGGTTAACTTCCCTGTCTTCCAATTCCAGATCCCAGTGGATGGCACCACTGCTATTTGTGAAGCACAGAGATTTACTAAACAAGTTGACACCTATGCACAATTCAGCCAAAACTATTCCTGTGACAGTAGAAAAACTAAGCAAGGCACAGAAAGAGAGAAGGCGAGGCGAGGGAGATAGGCTACACCAGCCAACCCGTGGTCATGACTGGCGATTGTAATCTTCTGTTACTGAAGACCGGGATGTGGGGTTGATGAACAAAGAGAAACAGGCCCTGCCTGGCTAGCCTGCTTGGAATTCTCTTCCATGAGACGCTTCCTAACAAATACATAGAAGAGGCATCTGAATATAGTGAGATTTCAAGTGAGAAATTTTAGGGATTTTGATGACTCTTTTCCCTGATCCTCCTTCCCCCGCAGCTCAGTGAGCATTTTTTCAGATTGAACTGGCTGTATTCCTGATCTATTAAGGAAATGATAACCCACGCAAGACAAACCTGTTAAGCCATTTCTGCCTCAGTGGGAATATTTTTAAACCTTTTTCTGAAAGCATCAGTTCAGTTCAGTTCAGCCGCTAAGTCATGTCTGACTCTTTGTAACCCCATGAATCACAGTACGCCAGGACTACCTGTCCATCACCAACTCCTGGAGTTCACTCAAACTCATGTCCATTGAGCTGGTGATGCCATCCAACCATCTCATCCTCTGTCATCCCCTTCTCCTCCTGCCCCCAATCCCTCCCAGCATTATGGTCTTTTCCAATGAGTCAACACTTCGCATGAGGTGGCCAAAGTACTGGAGTTTCAGCTTCAACATCAGTCCTTACAATGAACACCCAGGACTAATCTCCTCTAGGATGGACTGGTTGGATCTCCTTGCAGTCCAAGGGACTGTCAAGAGCATTCTCCAACATCACAGTTCAAAAGTATCAATTCTTTGGTGCTCAGCCTTCTTCACAGTCCAACTCTCACATCCATACATGACCACTGGAAAAACCATAGCCTTGACTAGATGGATCTTTGTTGGCAAAGTAATATCTCTGCTTTTCAATATGCTCTCTAGGTTGGTCATAACTTTTCTTCCAAGGAGTAAGCGTCTTTTAATTTCATGGCTGTAGTCACCATCTGCAGTGATTTTGGAACCCCCAAATAAAGTCTGACACTGTTTCCACTGTTTCCCCATCTATTTCCCATGAAGTGATGGAACCAGATGCCATGATCTTCGTTTTCTGAATGTTGAGCTTTAAGCCAACTTTTTCACTCTCCCCTTTCACTTTCATCAAGAGACTCTTTAGCTCCTCTTTACTTTCTGCCATAAGGGTGGTGTCATCTGCATATCTGAGGTTATTGATATTTCTCCTGGCAATCTTGATTCCAGCTTGTGCTTCTTCCAGTCCAGCATTTCTCATGATGTACTCTGCATATAAGTTAAATAAGCAGGTGACAATATACAGCCTTGACATACTCCTTTTTCTATTTGGAACCAGTCTGTTGTTCCATGTCCAGTTCTAACTGTTGCTTCCTGACTTGCATACAGGTTTCTCAAAAGGCAGGTTAGGTGGTCTGGTATTCCCATCTCTTTCAGAATTTTCCACAGTTTATTGTGATCCACACAGTCAAAGGCTTTGGCATAGTCAATAAAGCAGAAATAGATGTTTTCCCAGAACTCTCTTCCTTTTTCCATGATCCAGCGGATGTTGGCAATTTGATCTCTGGTTCCTCTGCCTTTTCTAAAATCAGCTTGAACATCAGGAAGTTCATGGTGCACATATTGCTGAAGCCTGGCTTGGAGAATTTTGAGCATTACTTTACTAGCGTGTGAGATGAGGGCAACTGTGAGGTAGTCTGAGCATTCTTTGGCATTGCCTTTCTTTGGGATTGAAATGAAAACTGACCTTTTCCAGTCCTGTGGCCACTGCTGAGTTTTCCACATTTGCTGTCATATTAGGTGCAGCACTTTCACAGCATCATTTTTCAGGATTTGAAATAGCTCAACTGGAATTCCATCACCTCCACTAGCTTTGTTTGTAGTGACGCTTTCTGTATAAATAAAACAACTTTGCCTACACCTGAAACTAACACAACATTGTAAATCAACTATACTCCAATATGAAATAAAATAACAATAAGATATTTTAAGGTGCAAACAAAAGGAATCGCCTTCCTTGACACTTGATCATCATCAATATCATCATCAGTTGATATCTGATATCAATATCAGATCATCCTGGCCTGCCTTCAGCAAGACTCCTGTCCAGTCAGTTAACCAGAATCTCCTCTTCCTCCCAAGGCTTCATTGCTTTAACTTCTTCTTCTTTAACTTCATTGCTTTAACTTCTGATTTGCTCTGGTTTTCCTTAACACACTTGATCTCTTTGAGCATCCGTGCCTTTACTTGCAAAATAAGAATAACATCTTTTATAAAAATCTTAGGTAAGGCTCAAGTGACATAATATAGCATATAATTTTAGAAACTAAAGGCCTACACCATTGTTAGCCACTGGTACTTTCCCTTTCAAGCTCCTTCGAAATCTCTTCAAAATTCAGAATGTTTTGAATTTTTAAAAAATGAATTCAGTTTGAAATTGGCTAAGAAAAATCCATCTTAAGTATTCTTTTTTTAATTTTTATTTTTACTCTATTTTGCTTTACAATACCGTATTGGTTTTGCCATACTTTGACATGAATTCTTAACACACACACACATACTGTAACCATGTGAGGTGATGGATGTGTTCATTAGGTTGATTGTGGTAGTCATTTCACAATGTATATGTATATTAAATCATGACTTTGTACACCTTACAATAATAAATTTTATTAGCATCATGGGGGAAAAAGTAACTCAGTATATATGCCAATTATTAGATTCAGTGGAGCCGCCTGAGATAGCATTCTATTATTAAAGACATTAATATTTCTGAAGAAAAATAACAAATATTCCCACTTAGTCGGATAAATAAAAACTATCTCTAGTTGCATGATGGTTTAGGAGAGGTTTTACTAGAAACAAATTAGGAAATTTTTCCATTTCAATAGCTTTTCAGGTTTTGAAATCTATGATGAGAAATTGTCAACCTGTATTCCCACCACGACTTCAGTACTATAAGCCTTTCCTTCTTGGAAAGTCCTTGCTGCTTTCTATTTTTAAAGAACATGTATTAAATACCTGAATGCATGAGGCATTGTGTAAGACCTGCCTGTTGAACTCTGAAAGTAATGAGCAAAACGGATGAACCGGGCTTCATCAGAATTAAAAACTTCTGTGCATCAAAGGACATCATCAAGAATGAGAAGGTGACCCAGATCATGGGAGGAAATAATTGCAAATCATGTATCTGATAAGGACCCAGCATCAATGTCCTCATAAACAAACAATGAGCCTTCCAAGAGTTAGGGACCTCTGGAAAATCTGTATGGTTGGGCAATAAACAAGTAGTGAGTTACCACAAGTCGATTACAGTTAAGAATGCTAAAAGTTAGAAGGAAAAAAGAAATGCTAACTGGAAACACTGTTTATAATCTGTGGTTTGGGAATGTCTCATGCCCCTCTCCTCCGTTATTTAGGTCCCGAGCTCGGCGGGTTTTCTGGAAAGGAGGGCAGCATCAGTGGAGTTGACAGGCAGCCCCACTGATGTTTGCAGTGGTCTCAGCTAAGCATCACTCCCCACCCTGTTGTTTCTGGCTTTTCTATCACATCTATAAAGCTTTTCCAAATCGCCTTTGAAGGAAGCAGTTTGACATGCTAAATTAAACGGAGCTCCAGAGACATTTGTTTTAGGCAGCAAAACAAACTCAACTAGACAAAAAAAATGCCGAGCCCATCAGATCTGAAACCATATTTCTCCTTGTCTGCATGTTAAACGGCAATAATGTAAATGAATGTGAATCGCTTGGCGAACTGTGAGAAAATAAGCTGCAAATTACGAAGCTGGCGAGTGAATGCTGAAATTGGTGGAATGTGATGATAACGCAGTGGGTGGGGACCTGCGCCTTCATTAGAGATTCTCATTTCCCACTCATTTCACGCCAGTTATAAAGTCCAGTGAAATGGATCTTGGTAATTGCACTGTCGATTGCCATATCGGTTTAGGGGAAATGAATAAAGTTATTTCTTTTTTCCCCCTTTCTCCCTCTCTACTTCCTCTCCCACTCTTTTGTTACCTCCATGGGATTTTCAGACAGCCTTTCCAAACTATCAGGAGGATCAAACTCTTTAGTAGCTTTGACATTTCTGTGGCCTGTGGGCAACAGTGCAATTTTCTCTTTTCAAAATGAGGCGTGATAGCATCACCAAATGACAAATCAGAGCTGAAGACTTGGTACCCTGGATATCACAACTCTTCCTACACCAAGAAAAGAAAACTAAGGAAATCTCAACTTGTCTAAGTAAAGGCTCTATAAGGACAAGAGGGAGACACAGAGTTTATTGGGTCTTGCTGGTGACAGGAAGTAGACTGTGAAATCTTTCACATCCAAGGTGACCATTTAACTTCATTCAAAGCACTTTGCATGTTAAATTTACTATAACTTTATGACCAGTAAAGAAGAAGAAGGAAATGGCAGCCCACTTCTGTATCCTTGCCTGGAGAATCCCATGGACGGAGGAGCCTGGTGGGCTACAGTCCACGGTGTCACAGAGGGTCGGACACAACTGAGCGATTTCACTTTCATTTTCACTTTCACTATGGCCACTCTGAGTAGATTTTGTGGGACTTGTCCAGGAGTCATGCCAGGTGTTTGCTGATAACTGTTTCTTGCCATGCTCAGAAAACACGTTGAGAACTGACTAGTTCATAGAAACCACTGCTGCCATGAGAATGGCCAGATTTCAGCGTGATTGGCACAGGCCTGTCAAGTCTGCTGGAGGCAAAGCTGGAAGACGAGCAAGGCGAAGATGGAGTGCCTGGAGTGTGTCTAGGGATGATATTGGATTTCCAGAGTAATGTAGGGAAGCCTAACAGAGCCGATAGACTTCCTGCCCAAGGCAGCACCTTCCTCGTGATCAGATTCCACTTGGTGCATGGGATTCAGTTCCTGTCCAAGAAAGTGAAGCAGAAGTTCAGGATAAGTACACGTTAACTGTCACGGCTCCAGGGAGTTGCACAAGGGAATCTGACCCCTGCTGATTGCTGGGATATCAGGTTTAGGATTAGCACAGGTCAGTAGGGAGTGCTGCTGCTGCTAAGTCACTTCAGACTCTTTGTGACCCCAAGGACTGCAGCTTGCCAGGCTCTTCCATCCACAGTATTCTCCAGGCAAGAATACTGGAGTGGGTTGCCATTTCTGTCTCCAGTAAAACGTTTAAATGAAGTAAATTTCCCTCCCTTAATGTGAGTGGACTTTATCCAATCAGTTGAATATCTGAATAGATCAAAAAGGCTGAATTACAGGAAACACCTTCTGCCAGACTAATTGAGCAGGGACATTGGCCCTTTGTTATCTTCAGACCTGAACTGAAGCATCAGCTCGTCTTGGGTCTTGAGTCTGCCTGCATTTGGACCGGATTTGCCCTGTCACCTGTCTGAGGTCTCCAGCTGTTTGACTGTAGATCTTGGGACTTGTCGCCTGTTTAAGTCAATTCTCTTTCTATAATGCATATAGCTCATTATAACACAGGGTGTCAGGCCCAGGAACCCCAGGGTACTGTTCAGTTTCATTGTGCCAGTAGTGGCAAAGAACCCACCTACCAATGCAAGGAATATAAGGGATGTGGGTGTGACCTCTGGGTGAAAGATGGAGAAGGGTACTTGACAGGCCATTCCACTATTCTTGCCTGGAGAATCCCATGGACAGAGGAGCCTTGTGGGCTACAGTCCTTGGGGTGGCAAAGAGCAGGACACGACTGAAGTAACTTAGCAGCTAAAAAAAAAAAATGTGGAATTTAAATATTGAGATATGTACATTTTGGCTCTGATGGTCCAACTGCCTGACTTGAGTTTCTCATAGCAAGGTGGGAAACACTTAGAAAATTTTTATATTCTATGTGTTAGAAATATGCTACAACCTTGACAAACTTACCAACAGACTTGCAAATATTAAGTCACTGAGCAGCTGGTTTGGCCGTCGTCTTCATTCAGTAGCTAAAACAGCATCCATATCGGGTCCACCTGATGCTGCCTTGAAACTAGGAGAAAATGGGTGGGAGAGTGGCCAGGATGTCACCTCTGATTGGGATGAGGAGATGAGCAGCGGTCGGCACCCGTTGGTCGCCCAAACTATTGACCGCTCTGCTCATCACCTCTCCTTTTTTTTCTTCTTTGCAGATACCAGGATGGCACTTAGCCCTCTCCACTCCATTGTCATTTTAAACTCATGGACAGAGCATGAAATTCCAGCCAAGAGAGATTTCAGGACTCTCCTTTTTGGCTCATGTTGGGGCAATACCTCAACCAAAGTTTAAAAGAAATGGAAATACTACATAAAAACTTCTCAAAGTAATTTGTGACATATTGGAGACTCAGCTGTATAATTACCTATACCCATAGCTTTATTTTGGGAGTTGGATGAGAAAGGAACAGGGAAAAATTGGAGTGAAATTAGTCAAGCAATTTTACATGAAAATTCTTTCTCTATTGTATGAAATAGGTGATTTGTTGAATTTATAAAATAAGGCCTTTGGACATGATGTTTCTAATTTTGTCCAGGATTAACATCATTTGTTTGTATAGCTCTATTTCTAAAAGAGAAATTCCACAAACATCCAATACATCCTTTGTCTAAAATTCCTTCCTCTATTCCTTCGTTTGTAATCTGACTTTTATCCCTTTGACAGTTGAGATTTTAAAAATTCTTCTTGGTAAATTCAAAGGACTTTACATAGTGCCACTCTTCCAAAGCACCATATTGTATTTGGCACTGTAGGTCACCTGAGAATTTATATAGAGATATGTTTTTATGCAATGGTATAATCTTGCAGTGAAATCACCGTATTTTATCAGAATTTCAAATAATCAAATTTCAAGGCATAGAAAAAGGTCCTTTTAGTTGTATAATAATAGAAAAAATAAAAAATAGGAAATCATTGGAGACCATTGTCAAAGTAGTTCTATGAAGTATTTAGAAGAAAGGAAACCTACTGCAAAAATGAACTAAAAATGACAGAAAACTGAAGAAGCAAGGACATCAGGTATAGTACATACTTTTTAGAAGTAAATCTCTTTCCTTGTCATCTTAAATGTGGTGCATGCATGCATGCTAAGTCACGTCAGTCGTGTCCGATTCTTTGTGACCCCAAGGACTGTAGCCCGCAAGGCTCCTCTGTCCAAGGGATTCTCCAGGCAAGGATATTGGAGTGGTTTGTCAGGCCCTTCTCCAGGGGATCTTCTCACCCAAGGATCACACCCATGTCCCTTCTATTCCTTGCCTTGGCAGGCAGGTTCTTTATCACTCACACCATCATGAAACTGAACTGGACCCTGGGGGTTCCTGGGCATGAAACCCTTCCTGTGTCCCCCATTTCCTATTTGTAGGGAATAGATTTCAGTCTCCAGGACCTTCCCTGAGTTCTAAAAGGCAGGTTCAAGCAGGTGCAAATCAGGTAAGGGAGAAGACTCAGAAACAAGGGCAGAGCAGACAAGGAGCGATATTGCAGCCTTGGAGAGGGATCTGGGTTCTGCCTCAACGGATACACCTCACAGTATCTTTGAGCTCTTCTGCAGAACTAAAAATCCCAAAATGGAAGATGTTGACTACTTGATGAAGCATCCTTTAGAGATCAAGAGGCTGCCTGAGGCCAGATTAAAGGGGTGTGGACCCTGAAACACACCCTGATCCTTATCATCAATCCCTCCCTTGAACCATGGCTATTAAACTCCTCACCAAATCCTGAGACTGAGACACACAGTTTTTGAAGGGCATGAGTTGCGTCCCCCACTGACTGGCAAAGCATTAAAGCGATTCATTTCTACTTCATCCAAAAGTCTGTCTCCAAGATTCAGTTCAGCACCAATGTCCAGACGCCCAGTTTCAGCATCAATAGCAATTTAAGGCTTTCATTCAGAATGATCATTGGCAGAATGTGTAAGAGCCACCAAATTCTCTCACTTGATAGAGTGTTTAACAAGTTTATCCAAGTTGATACAGAGATTTGATCAGGATTTGGGTGTCCAGATCTATTCTACAACCAAACTATCTATATCATTTTCTATTGCTTCTTAATGTTTTATGTATATATTTATGGTTTTTTTTTCTTTTTTTCTCAGAGTCTTGGCTAAACTTATGTCTCATCAGATGAGGTGATTAAGAAGAACCAGGTTTTGACTCACAGGACCTGAGTCTGAGCCTGGCCTCATCCGATACCAACCCTCAGTCTCTCCATCTGTAATGTAGAGCTAGTTTCACATTCCCCTCACTAACTCTGGGCGTTTTGCTTTGCTTTTGTCTTTTTTTAATGTGCGCATGCACACGAAGCATGTTCCAGTGCTCTAGGAGAGTTCCACAGACGCTGGTGCAATCGCTACTTCGGTGTTTGCATTGTTCTGCACAGGGCGAGGTGGCATCACCTAGAGTGAGGACTTTGACAGTCAAATCAAGAGTCTTCCCCTTCTCGATGTGGAAATGCAGGCAAGCCTTATTATCACAGACTTATGAACATGTAAGCCGTGTTAACACACGGAGCAGACGAGTACATTAAGCTTTCAAGAGCCACCATGCTCACAATTGGCAAGCTCTCACCCATGCCTACAAGGACTTCATGGAAAGTCTGTTTTGCCCCGCCAGTCTCAGCAGTCAGGACTTAGAGCTGATTAGTCACCACTCCCCTCCTAAATCTCTGCAAACAACTGTTTACTAAAACAAACCTTCCTAGGTGCAAGGAGCATGTTGCCCTTTTATGAATAAGCATTTTGTGCACAAAAGTAACAGATGCCAAATGCATTGAGGTAGGCAGGAAGGCAAGGAACCAAAACTGAGGAAGGTACACAAAAGGCTGAGGCCTGGGCTTTGCTACTGAGCATTTAGAAGGGCTCTGACTATATCGCCTCCTTCTCAATCACACTTTTCCTGGCCAAAATATTTTCCATCACAATATAATGCTGAAAATGCCACAGTTGTGGCTGGAATGTCATGGCACATGGTACTGGCACAAACCCACATGATAATTCACATCTGCATAGCATACCCTGCATGGATAAAATACTTTCCCAAAGACCACAGCAGTACCACATGGACCTCTCAGGAAAGAGTGTTTTTGAAGTTATAGGAAGAATCAAATGAAAAATCAGAAGTTTCCCTCATTCGATCTTATAGAAACAAGAACTCATCTTTACTATGACCTCATTCTAAACACCTGGCAGTAAAACTAGACATTTGAATCCTGATCAACAATTCCATAACCTGGGTGTTACTATTTCTATTGAGTCAAGGAGAGGTTAAGCAATTCGCCAGCTTCGGTGAATGGTAGAGGCAGGTTTGGTTCCCGAGTAAAAATTGTAGTCTCCTGAGTCTAAATCCTAGTCTCCTGCATCTGGGTTCTATCATCTCTTCGCATGCTCTGTGTTACAGTAAATTGTAAAATCCAGGCGATCCTTTCGCAACTGATAACTTTCATCATTGTCCTCTGAAAAGAATATCACTATCAAGATCATAGTCCGTCAGAAAATGTCTATTTTGATGTAAAGACCAGCAGTGTGCTGAATGATTAGCGGTCAGATAAAGACAACACATCTATTAAAAATGAGTCCAGATTCCCTTTTGCTTCCTTAATTCCTTGACTTCCAGACAGTGTGTTCCAGATTCTCAAAGTTATCCCCAAACAGCGAAGGGAATAAAAGAAATAAATCAAAGGAAAAGATATTATTTGAGCATGTAAAATTAAGAAAAAAGAAAGTAGAAAGCTTTCAAATTCATTTTATGGACCTGAGACCTAGAAATTCTTTCCCCATCAGCCCATCAGCACCACATTTAATAAGACCAAATTAGTGTCACCCCACCGGAAGAGCTCGTTACCACTCCTCCTCTTGATATGATAGGAGGATGCTTACTTCCCCAATACCAGCTGTTTCCAAAGCCTGGGGCCTGCTTCACCTCTAGGAACATTAGCTTTAACCTTTCAATCTCATTGATTTAATCATATAACCATGTAATTAAATTCCAATAGTCAAGTTTCAAGGGCAGGGAGGCAAGGACTGGGCAGGCCCACTTAGCCAAAGCAGATGGCGGCACTGCCCCGGGACAGCGGGCTCAGATTGCAAGCTGCCAGCATTTGTGCTGAGTCCCCATTAAACACGTGCAACAAAAACTTCGAGTCCGCCTGCTTAAAGAATGAAAGCCTCTTCACCTGCTTCCCTGAGATAAGGTGCAATGTATTTTTAATGTACACTTTTCTCTCTCCTTGGCAGTCAAGATGGTTTCCCCATGATAGCCAAACCATAAGGTGAGCAAAGCTAATGGGTCTGATTTGTAGACAACATATGGACTCCTAGGTTCAAATTAATGTATTCATTCTTCTTCTGTTGCCTGAGGCTTTTCAAATGTTGAGGAAGAGCTTTCAGGATTGAGTTTAAAGATGCTTCTTCAATTTGTATATCTGCTGTTAAGAGCCAGGTGTTATTTCAACATCTGGTTGAAGTCTGTTTTATGATTTTACCAACAGGACATCAGCAACATCTCCAACCCTGTTACAATGATAATGTGCTGATGAGGCCATAGTAAACTAGGGTTTCCATACACTGCAGGTACATCTGTATCGTAGTACAAACTGTTGAAAGAGTGAGATAATATGAAATCAAGTTCTAAAAGTATTCATACCCTTGCCCAACTTTCTCAATGATTCAAGTGTACAAGCAGAAAGGTGTTGCCTTTATATTAAAAAATTAATCTGAATATCCTTCTTTGAACCACTGATTAAATAAATGTTGGCATATCAATAAGATGGAATATTATGTTCACAAAACAAATTTTATGAATATAGATTTTCAAGTAGGAGTCAAATCAGTTTAAATGGGTTATCCCAACTTAATTTCTTTAAAGAATATACACACAGATATGAAAATGATGACATTAGTTGGCTTTGGCTGATGAGACATGGGTAATTTTCATTTTGTACTTTATGTACTCTTTAGATTTTCAGCAACAAATATATATTGCAATTATACACAGAGAGAAAGTGATTTACAAATGACTCCCATGAAATTTTCATAGCTGCCTCAAATCTATGCTATTATTCATAGAAAGATCACAAGCAAAAAGCTGTTCTCTTCATGGCAGCCATTCCATCAGAAACTCCTCACGATAATATCTGGCACAAACATAAATGTCAAAGGGCATTTTTGTTTTGTTTTGTTGGTTTCAATTTAATTAGCCTTTTTGGAGAACAAAATGGCAACCTACTCCACTATTCTTGCCTGGTGAATTCCACGGACAAAGGAGCCTGGTGGGCTACAGTCTATGGGGTCGCAAAGAGTCGGACACGACTGAGCAACTAACACACACACACAATCTGGCTCAGAGGTTAAAGTGTCTGCCTGCAATGCAAGAGACCTGGGTTCGATCCCTGGGTTGGGAAGATCCCCTGGAGAAGGAAATGGCAACTCACTCCAGTGTTCTTGCCTGGAGAATCCCATGGTTGGAGGGGCCCGTTGGGCTACAGTCCAAGGGGTTGCAAAGAGTCGGACACGACTGAGCGACTTCACTTCACTTCACGTTGCATTAAGTGAAATCCTTCTGATTTTCATCAAATGGCTTTGAAAAACCAGACCATGAATGACACTCAATCAATTAATACCATATTAACTTCCCCTGGAGAAGGAAATGGCAACTCACTCCAGTGTTCTTGCCTGGAGAATCCCATGGTTGGAGGGGCCCGTTGGGCTACCGTCGAAGGGGTTGCAAAGAGTCGGACACGACTGAGCGACTTCACTTCACTTCACGTTGCATTAAGTGAAATCCTTCTGATTTTCATCAAATGGCTTTGAAAAACCAGACCATGAATGACACTCAATCAATTAATACCATATTAACGTTAATGTGAGAGGACAGATACCATTTTGAATCTTACTCTCAATATCACAAAAGCCAAAAAAAGCACAGTTTCTTTGCTCTTTAAATTAGAAGAAAAAGAGACGTTAATTTTCTATTTTCCTCATTCCTTTCTTTCTTTCTTTCTTTTTTTAAGAAAGCCTGTAGCTCAGACCAATCTCCATTTCTTTCTAAAGGCAGCACACAGAGGATTCAAGCACATGGACTTACTCTCAAAACATCCCTGCAACACAGGCCAGGGATGGATCTTAAGAGATCACAGAGGTTAAGTGATTCAGCCAAGATTCCTGTGTGGCTGAACTCTTCATAAAGCCTGGGTGTCCATACGCCAGGGGCAGGCTCTCTCCAACGTGAGTTTGAAAATGGGGAACACAGCATACTTGGATTGGGGTTTCTTCCGTGGGTTTCTAGGAAAAGGCAGCAAGTTTGGGTAACACTGTGGGGAATACTAATAGGACCCCAGCAGAAGCATTTTTAGCTTTGCTAGAGGTTTTTCTGAAATTGCCAAAGGATACAGTTAAATTGAGATTCTAGAGATCACTGGTGAGGAAGTTTGGTTCAAATGACTTAATGGAACATCCTCAGCAATGGGACATAGAATCTCCGGATATTCTTCTCACAGACATGACTAGCCAAATGGCACTCCACTGATGCCACCAGAAGATCTGTCAACTAGTATGACCGAGTTGGCAGCGTTCCAAGTTCCATCTGTTCCCTAGCAAAACTACTCTATGGGTAGTATTGTGACTTTTTTTTTTTTTTTTTGCAACTTTGTTTAAACCTTCCACTTATATATGTGACTCAGGAAATACCTCCAGCCTATCTGTGCAAAGACTCAAGTGGATCACTGATTGAAAGTGTTTATTTTTAAAACTGTATGTTGAGTTCAGATGCATCACTGTAAATGTCTGAAACTCAAAGGCTGCTTTGTCTCATGTGAAATGACAGTTATGGCAGCCGTTGGTATCAGTTCGCTTAGATTAAAACCTTCACTCTCTCCTAATTGCTGTCATGTCATTAAAAGCAATGTCCATTCATAGCATGGAATATGATACACCTTGAAAAAGTGAAAGTGTTAGTTGCTCAGTCGTGTCCGATTCTTCCCACAAGGCTCCCTGTCCACAGAATTCTCCAGGCAAGAATACTGGAGTGGGGAGCCATTCCCTTCTCCAGGGGATCTTCTGGACCCAGGGATTGAACCCAGGTCTCCTGCATTGCAGGCAGATTCTTTATCATCTGAGCCACTAGGGAAGCCCCATGATATGGCTTACACAGACTAAATCTAAAGGCAATAAGTTCCACAACTTCAGAGATAAGTAACTTTAGAGTGAATAATATTTTTAATCTCTTTCCTTCATTAAAAAGAGTTGGGGATGTTTGTGAAGAAAACATTCAAAATATCAAAAATATCAAATTCATTGGTAATTTATATTTTTTTGTAAAACACTAAATGCATTTTTATATTTACTAGTTGCATTGAGCACATAATTTGATATTGCTTTTTGCCTCATTTTTTATTGAAGTATAGTTGACATACATTATTAGATTAGTTTCACATGTACAACAGAGTGCAGTTTGACATGACATCAACAGAAAAGCCAAATGTTCAAATCTTACCATTGGCTCAGTAAAAGATGAAGATTATATTTAAGTTGCAGAATAAAAACAGTGATTTCTTCTTCAATTTTATGTTTTATAATATTTTATTAGATTTATAATATAAAAATAAAAATGACTGTTTAATCAGATGAAGAGCATCACAAGAAGAAATTCTCAGCAAATATTTTTTATAGTAACAAACAAAAACTAAAACCTGCTTTTGGGTAGAAAATGAACTTTGCTTCTAAAAGAGAATGTGCAACAGTAACGAAGCAGGCCAGAACTCTTTTCAGAACAGTCAGAAAAAAAGCTTCTCTCTAATACAAATATTACTGCATTTGAGAGCATCTAATAGTTCTACATAATGATTCTCCAAATAATACATTATTACAAATCTTCTCAGCTAATAAGATTATTAAAACAGAATTCTAATTGACTTCAGATAATACATTTATGAAGGACACTTCAGCAACATCAAATATGGAAAACATTTGAAATAAAATATGATTTTTGTCCTCATGTCTGAAGAATTTTATACATTCTTTGTTCATTGCTTTTCTTATAAAAAGCTGCTTTAATGAGAGCTAGCTAGTCTAGATTGTGTTTTTGGTGTTGCTTTAAATCCCATATTTAACACAGAAATCTTTTTTCAGATGTATATGTATGGTCCCAGCCCTAGTGAGAAAATATATATAAGCTGATA
>SJYC01122864.1:0-19335 GCA_006408675.1 Madoqua kirkii
AATAATAGGATACTGAAAGAGGAACTCCCCAGGTCTTGAGGTGCCCAATATGCTGCTGGAGATCAGTGGAGAAATAATTCCAGAAAGAATGAAGGGATGGAGCCAAAGCAAAAACAATACCAGGTTGTGCATGTGACAGGTGATAGAAGCAAGATCCGATGCTGTAAAGAGCAATATTGCATAGGAACCTGAAATGTCAGGTCCATGAATCAAGGCAAATTGGAAATGGTCAAACAAGAGATGGCAAGGGTGAACGTCGACATTCTAGGAATCAGCAAACTAAAATGGACTGGAATGGGTGAATTTAACTGAGATTGGTTCATTATACTCTCTTAAATGGTGGTTGCATCAGTCGGCTAGTTGCACATGATACCCAAGTGAATTCTATTGACCTGAGCACACTTTTCACAATTCTTCGTGTCTTATAACTGAATCCACTGTTCAGAAACAATGTTGCATGAATTACCATGATGGGGTACTGTTGAGTAAAATCAGAGGCATGGTAACAAGAAATGCAAATCCATAGGCAAAATAATTGTCTATCCCACAATGAATAGTTGCAGCTTCCACAATGGAAAGAATCCCATGTCATTATCTGTCATCAGATAAATTAGTGGCACCCCCAGGGCATGGTTCAATGTATTAGCATTTATCACTGGGGTTAGCAGCTTGGGTACCCAGTACTGGCCATATCAAATTAGTCATCTTATCTAATCTGTGCTTAAATTACATTCTTGCTGTCATGAACTCTTTATTCAAGACACCATTCAGCAAGCAAGGAAAGGTGCCTAGTTAAAAAAGAAAATTACTTAACATTCATATCTTGGGCAATTGTATTCATGCAGCCATTGAGCGATTCCTCATCTAGGAATGTCCTCTAAGGAGAAATCACCTGGGACGGGAATTTCCCACGTAAGCTCTGCCAGTTCTGGAAGCTCCTTTTACATATCTCTTCCCTATACATGCTAAGTCACTTCAGTCATGTCCGACTCTCTATAAATCCATGGACTGTAGCCCACCAGACTCCTCTATCCATGGTAGTCTCTAGGCAAGAATACTGGAGTGGGTTTCATGCCCTCCTCAAAGGGATCTTCCCACCCAGGGATTGAGCCCACATCTCTCATGGTCTCCTGCATTAGCAGTTGGGCTCTTTACCACTAGCGCCACCTGGGAAGCTCTATACCTCTTGTCCCTCTTCCTCCTTATTATCATTTCTCCAAACTGCACCCTTACTCTGTCAACCTTTGTTTCCAAGCAGAGTAAGAAAAGAGATGTGCCACTCAAATATCTGTGCACTTGAAAGATTTCTCTTCTCTATAGCTATTCTGGGAAACACGTATGATTGAAGTGGCAATGCAGCAAATAAAGTCCATTGAGAGGGCAAAAAAATTGCTCAAGTGAAAAATTTGAGCATTCAGCCAATCTTATATATTCCATTTGCAATTGCTATAGGTGATTTGTTGCCAGAGCTCACATTTATTGAGTTGATCGAAAAACATGACTATCATGGTTTAATGACCACGTGGGAGTCCAGTGGTCAAGGGCTTGGGCTTTTTTAGCATCTTTCAGCAAGGAAGAATCTTTTCTTCAAAAGAAGAGTAATAATTTCAGGAAGAAGATATGATTTTGTCTTAAAACCCTGAAGATCTACGGTATTAATCCCCTCTCAGATTTGCAAAATTTTCCAAAACGCGTGGCCATCTGCACACACACACACTTTAGGCGCGACTGAGTCTGCAGAATCGTTCTGTCGAGTGGCAGAGAGAACAGGTGGTACCGCAGCCTGGATGAGGTGGAGAGTCTCCTCTTGTTCTGCAGCAAACCGAAGTCCCACAGCCATAGCGATTACTCAGTAAATATTTTGAGGAAGCACCTTCAAAAATGGCGCCTGTTGCTTTCAGACACCCAAGATGGTGGAATCCAAGATGGTGGCCACCCAAACAGGGGCCTATTTCTTTCAAAGTGACGTCTAGACATGCCCCACCGAACTCTCAGGATTTTGAAAAAGATGGCAGGTCCTGAACTTTCATGGGGAGGGGGGATTTATCCTACTTTCTGTCATTGCTGTTGTTTAATTGCTCAGTTATTTCCCTCACAGTGTGACCCCATGGACTGTAGCCCGCCAGGCCCCTCTGTCCATGGGATTTTCCAGGCAAGAATACTGACATGGGTTGCTATTTCCTTTTACAAGATCTCACATGCTGTGGAGCAGCAAAGCCCTTGCACCACAACCATTCAGCTTGTGCTGTGGAGCTGGGGGGAATCACAACTACTGAAGACCACACACTGTAGAGCTTGTCTCCACAAGGAGATAAGTCCTGTCGGTGAGAAGCCCACGCGTAGCTGGAGATTACTCCCTGCTCCTCACAAGCAGAGAAAAGTCCACGCAGCAAAAAAGACCCAGCACAGCCAAAATAAATACACACGATTAAGAGAGAGAGAGAAAAGAAGAAGCTAAATGGAGTCACATGATAAACCACTCCAAAGTTCTTATCCCCCAAGTCTCTGATTCTATAGCTAGGCTGAGGAATTTCTTGCATCTTGACTTCATTTGCTGTGAACCACCTCTGAGACCATGTTTCAGTCAACCACTCCACTGCTTATATAAGGCCTCTCGACTTCTCGGGCCAGCATGTTGGATGCAGATTCTGGTATGTGCAGCCATACTGGTTCCTTTGGCCTAATTTGTTTATACTTTTTCCCATCTGATGCACCTCTTTTCAAATCTATTTGCCATACACAGTCCTCAGGTCTCTGCTGATAATGAAAAATAACCAACTATTGCCATTTTTCAATGTTTTCAGATATTCCTCCTGGTTCACACTTTGTATTTGACCTCTACTCACACACTGGGAACCAATTCAAACCTTAAGTCTGGAGGCAGTGAGGTGGTAATGACAAGCTATGAGGAGAAACGACATTCCTTACACATTAGCTACTTCAGGTGAGTTAGCTCTCCAATAAAGGAAAAATCAGTATAATAGAATAGGGATGAGGAGGCCTCTACTGGCAAAGATGTTTCAGCAGATTTAGACATTCAGTGTGCTTATGAGACTCTAAATCTGTCTAATATTCCCATTCAGATTCTTTGAGTTCTCAACCTTTCTCATCCAATGCTGTAAATTTCAGAGAAAGCCTGGGAAGGCTGTGATTGAGCACTCATACAATTTAGCAACAAACAAGGTCAGACACTGTGTGCATGTTTTTGCCAACTGCAGCCCTTCAGCTACGAGATATAAAAATTATAAGAAGAAGTCATGGACACTTCCTGGACTCCTGACTTAGCTTAAACAAAGTATTTAAACCTCTGAATTTGTTGTTTTCTTTCTTTACAATCTTCAGGCCAGTTAGAGAGAGCCAGCTTATCTTTCAATTATTATGTTTATATTTCCATCATAAAATTCTATTGAAGAAATCACAAAACCTAGGCTTTCATAAGTACTTTGTTCCAGGTGACCTCTGGTAATAATTACAAGCCAAGAATCAGCAGCGTTTTATTATGCACTGACAAGATTGTCTCCTTTCATATTTTCCTTGTTTGCTTTTTTTGTTTTTGTTTTTGGAATGCACATGTGTTCAGTGGTGTTCTACTCTTTGTGACCTTATGGACTGTAGCCCACCAGGCTTCTCTGTCCATGGGATTCTCCAGGCAAGAATACCAGACTGGGTTGCCATTTCCTCCTCCAGGACATCTTCTTGATCCAGGAATCAAACCCACGTCTCTTGCATCTCCTGCACTGGCAAGCGAGTTCTGCACCTCTGCACCACCAAGGGAGCCCTACTCAGCCAGATTAGGCAATTCCAAATTTACATACTCATATACAGTAGATCTGCAGTCAGTTTTGGAATTAAGTACTTCATCTGATGAGATAAAATGCAAGAAAACGATAGCTTAAGGTTGCTGGATTCTTGCTCTCTGACATTTAGCTTTGGGACCAGGGACCAGGCTTGATCACTCAAGAGCTTTTGTGTAGCAGTTTTATTAAAGTATGTAAAGGGACAGAGAAAGCTTCTGACATAGACATCAGAAGGGGGACAGAGAATGCCCCCCCACCCCCGCTAGTCTTAGAAAAGGGAGCTATATACCTTTTCAATTGGCTATTACAATAAATCAAAAAAATGTGTCAAGGTTGTAAAGATCTTACTAGACCCATTCCCACAATTTACATTTTCAGATGACAGGATTAGAATTAACAAGAGAAAGATCTTACCAGATCCACTCCCATAATATAAATTTTAAGATGACAGGATTAGTCAGAAGGTTCTCAAGAAGAAAAACATGTCTTCTAGTAGGATACTTTGTTGTCATTGGTATGAGTTTAAGGGAAAACAAATTCTTGAGCAAGATTAGTTGTTTTGTTGTGCAATCATTAGCTCTGGGCTTAAAGAAACAAAAAGGGTGTCCTTTCCTTCTCCGTGAGAATTCCAGATCCCTATCTCCTCTTTGAGAGCCCCAGACCTTTTCTTTTCCTTGGGGACCCTGGACTTATCAACCTGCCTAGGACTTGACGCTATCAAAATGAAAATGATTCCAGGTATTTTAAGCAAGAGAGGAGCTAATACAAATATGAAGTGTGTATAAAATCAGTGAAAGAGCCTGGGGGTGGTGGTGGTAAGGAAGGAAATCCACGACCATTTCTTACACTATTATTTACATTGGTGCAAAAGTAATTGTGGTTTTGGACCCTGAATTTCAAATCATTATAACTAGACTCAAATATATCTTTATTAATAAAATAGGAACCATTGCAATCAATACATTTTTGACAATAAGAAATAAATTTGTTTATTCCTACAGCATAAAAATCCATGCCTCAGGACTTGATGGACTCTCAGAAAGCATTTTCTGCTTCAGGCTGGTTGAGAAAACGTTTTCCCTGCAAAAAGTTGTCAAGATACTTGAAGAACTGGTAGTTGCTTGGCAAGAGGTCTGGTGAACATGGCAGATGAGGAAAACTTTGTAGCTCAACTTGTTCAACTTTTGAAGTAATGGTTGTGCAACTTAAGTTTGGGCATCGTCTCAGAAAAGAACTAGGCTCTTTCTGTTGACTCTTGTTGGCTGCTCATCAATTTGTTGAGCACACTTCTCAGATGTAATGATTTTATCAGATTGTGAAGAAAGCTGAGCTCCAAAGAATTGATGCTTCTGAACTGTGGTGTTGGAGAAGACTCTTGAGAGTCCTTTGGACTGCAAGGAGATCCAACCAGTCCATTCTGAAGGAGATCAACCCTGGGATTTCTTTGGAAGGAATGATGCTGAAGCTGAAACTCCAGTACTTTGACCACCTCATGCAAAGAGTTGACTCATTGAAAAAGACTCTAATGCTGGGAGGGATTGGGGGCAGGAGGAGAAGGGGACGACAGAGGATGAGATGGCTGGATGGCATCACTGACTTGATGGATGTGAGTCTGAGTGAACTCTGGGAGTTGGTGATGGACAGGGAGGCCTGGCGTGCTGCGATTCATGGGGTCTCAAGAGTCAGACACAACTGAGCAACTGAACTGACTGACTGACTGAATGAGAAAGCTGTAGTGGATCAGATGGGCAGCAGACCACCAAACCGTGAGCATGACCTTCTTTTGGTGCAAGTTTGAATTTGGGAAGTGATTTGGAGCTTCTTCTTGGTCCAGCCACTGAATCAATCATCAGTAGTTTTCATGTAGTGATGACTATTGTCACTTTTCATCACAAGTCACAATCTGATCAAGAAATCATTTGTTATTGTTACTTAGAGTAAGAGGAAGACAACACTTCAAAATGATTTTTTTTTTTTTTTTTTTGCAGTCAGCTCATGAGACACTATCATGAGCTGGGAATCCTTAATAGCTCAGTCGGTAAAGAAGCCACTTGTAATGCAGGAGACCCTGGCTCGATTCCTGGGTTAGGCAGATCCGCTGGAGAAGGGATAGGCTATCCACTCCAGTATTCTTTGTCTTCCCTTGTGGCTCAGCTGGTAAAGAATGTGCCTGTAGTGTGGGAGACATGGTTTTGATCCCTGGGTTGGCAAGATCCCCTGGAGAAGGGAATGGCTACCCACTCCAGCATTCTGGCCTGGAGAATTCCATGGACCATATAGTCCATGGGGTCACAAAGAGTCTAACATGACTGAGCAGTTTTCATTTTGCTTCACTCCATGAGAAATGTACCAAGCTTTTCCACTGTTCTAGGTGCTTCAAATGTCTGGCGACCATAGAATGGTCGATGCTGAGTTCTCAGGCGCCTTCTTATGTAAGAGGATGAGCTTTGCTCATTGCTTTTGCTTGGCTTCCCTGGTGCTTCAGATGCTAAAGAATCTACCTGCAATGCAGGAGATGTGGGTTCAATTCCTGGGTAAGAAGGAACCCCTGGAGAAGGAAATGGCACCCCACTCCAGTATTCTTGCTTGAAGTATTGCCAGGAGCCAGCATGAGGAACTCCACCCATGGCAAAGGTCATGAGGAAGGAGGCTTGGCATACACAAAGGCATGATCAAGTTTCAGGAAATCCCCTGTTCCCCAGCACCTACCCCCAAAACCAGAGTCTGTTTTATGCTCTCACCTACACCTCTGACTTTATGGGGGGCTCTCCCCCATAACCATTTCTCTCAGAGAAGGAGTTAAATTGCAGCTCCAGTTAATAAAAATTCCTGGGCATGACAAGAGTGTGTCAACTTACGAACTTCTCTGAAGTTTATCTAGCCTGCTTATATAGGTTCATCCAGCTACATGTGATTGTTTGTAGCCTCCTGACGGTGACAGGCACGAGATGTTTTAGACTTACTAAAGGCAAATTCTTTTGGGAAGTTAGAAATTATTGGTATAGTGGGTTGGATAGGAATTATATTGGTGAAGGGTTTTTCATTTGTTGTGTCAATAATTGTTGCTAATTCCCTGCCCTGGGTGGGACAAGGGTGTCTCAGGTCAAATCTCTCTGCTGGGAAACTAGCTGTGTGACAGGATTATCCATACTCCTGCCACTACCCACATGATGGTTTACTACCTCACAACCATAAACAGCACAGAGAGTTTGGGGGAACAAAGCTAGTGGAGGTGATGGAATTCCAGTTGAGCTGTTTCAAATCCTGAAAGATGATGCTGTGAAAGTGCTGCACTCAATATGCCAGCAAATTTGGAAAACTCAGCAGTGGCCACAGGACAGTTTTCATTTCAATCCCAAACAAAGGCAATACCAAAGAATGCTCAAACTACCACACAGTTGCACTCATCTCACATGCTAGTAAAGTAATGCTCAAAATTCTCCAAGCCAGGCTTCAGCAATACATGAACCGTGAACTTCCTGATATTCAACCTGGTTTTAGAAAAGGCAGAGGAACCAGAGATCAAATTGCCAACATCTGCTGGATCACGGAAAAAGCAAGAGAGTTCCAGAAAAACATCTATTTCTGCTTTATTGACTATGCCAAAGCCTTTGACTGTGTGGATCACAATAAACTGTGGAAAATTCTGAAAGAGATGGGAATACCAGACCACCTAACCTGCCTCTTGAGAAATCCCTACGCAGGTCAGGAAGCAACAGTTAGAACTGGACATGGAACAACAGACTGGCTCCAAATAGGAAAAGGAGTACGTCAAGGCTGTATATTGTCACCCTGCTTATTTAACTTCTATGCAGAGTACATCATGAGAAATGCTGGACGAGAAGAAACACAAGCTGGAATCAAGATTGCCGGGAGAAATATCAATACCCTCAGATATGCAGATGATACCACCCTTATGCCAGACAGTGAAGAAGAACTAAAGAGCCTCTTGCTGAAAGTGAAAGAGGAAAGCGAAAAAGTTGGTTTAAAGCTCAGCATTCAGAAAACAAAGATCATTGCCTCTGGTCCCAACACTTAATGGGAAATAGATGGAGAAACAGTGGAAACAGTGTCAGACTTTATTTTGGGGGGCTCCAAAATCACTGCAGATGGTGACTGCAGCCATGAAATTAGACGACACTTACTCCTTGGAAGAGAAGTTATGACCAACCTAGATAGTATATTCAAAAGCAGAGACATTACTTTGCCAACTAAGGTCCGTCTAGTCAAGGCTATGGTTTTTCCTGTGGTCATGTATGGATGTGAGAGTTGGACTGTGAAGAAGGCTGAGCGCCGACGAATTGATGCTTTTGAACTGTGGTGTTGGAGAAGACTCTTGAGAGTCCCTTGGACTGCAAGGAGATCCAACCAGTCCATTCTGTAGGAGACCAGCCCTGGGATCTCTTTGGAAAGAATGATGCTACAGCTAAAACTCCAGTACTTTGGCCACCTCAGGAGAAGAATTGACTCATTGGAAAAGACTCTGATGCTGGGAAGGATTGGGGGCAAGAGGAGAAGGGGACGACAGAGGATGAGATGGCGGGATGGCATCACTGACTCGATGAACGTGAGTCTGAGTGAACTCCGGGAGTTGGTGATGGACAGGGAGGCCTGGCGTGCTGTGATTCATGGGGTCTCGAAGAGTCGGACTCGACTGAGCGACTGAACTGAACTGCACTGGGTTTCTTTCGTGGTACAGTGGATAAGAATCTGCCTATCAATGCAGAGGACACAGGTTTGATCCCTGGTCCAGGAAGATTCCACATGCTGCGGAACAGCTAAGCCCGTGTGCCACAACTACCAAGCCCACATGGGGCAACTACTGAAGCCTGTGCACCTAGAACCCGTGTTCCACAGCAAGAAGCCACTGCAGTGAGAGACCCATTCACCACAACAAAGAGTAGCCCTCACTCTCTGCAACTAGAGAAAGTTCACATGCAGCACAACCAAAAACTGAAGACCCAGCACAACCAAAAACCACAGTCATTTAAAAAATAAATTATTAGAGTCACTGAAATCAAGTATTAGCCATCATCCCAATAGGCACTGATTTACAGAAGGAGTTTAATGCAAATAAATTAGAGGATTATACAGAGGCTGAAGAAGGGAAGGAGATTTGCCTAAGCTCACTCTGGAAGTTAGTAGCAGATATAAGACTAGAACCCTAGTATTGGCCTGGGAGAGGCTGGAACTCTCCAAATGTTCTAGGATGCTAATGAAAAGTAGCAGGGACAGGAAAAAAGGATCTCAAAATGACAGACTTTCAAGAGGCATCTCTCTAAATGACCCGTCATCAGATATACTTTTAAAATATGCATTCTTAGAAAATATATCAACAGAAGGATGGCTTGGGAAAACTAGCTGTCTCAGCCTGACATATATCTCTGCCCATCTCAAGATTTAGGAGATGGCACTGTGGGCAGAGTAGGCTCTACAGGAAAGGTACCCTTCACCTCTTCTTTCCTAATCTAGACTTCTCTTTCCTTCAGTTCTCCTCTTCCCAGGCCGGAGACCTGGCCTATGAGGAATACAATAAACACCCCGGCAGATGCTTCATCCACAGCACTGATTCACGAAGTACAAAACTGTTGTATTTCAAGACTCAAATGGATTCAGTAACCATTCAACTTCTTCACCTGTGCAGGCACAGACTAAAACGAAGACACAGACTGCCTAGGGGTTATTTTTTAGTTTAGTTCAGTTCAGTCGCTCAGTCGTGTCTGACTCTGTGCGACCCCATGGACTGCAACACCTCAGGCCTCCCTGTCCATCACCAGCTCCTGGGGCTTGCCCAAACTCATGTCCACTGAGTCAGTAACGCCATTCAACCATCTCATCCTCTGTCGTCCCCATCTCCTCCCAACTTCAATCTTTCCCAGCATCGAGGTCTTTTCCATTGACTCAGTTCTTCCCATCAGGGGGCCAAAGGATTGGAGTTTCAGCTTCAGTATCAGTCCTCCCAGTGAATACTCAGGACTGATTTCCTTTAGGATTGACTGGTTGGACTCCATTCTCTCCAAGGGACTTTCAAGAGTCTTTTCCAAACCCACAGTTCAAAAGCATCAATTCTTCGGCACTCAGCTTTCTTTATGGTCCAGCTCTCACAACCATACATGACCATTGGAAAAACCATAGCTTTGACTAGATGAACCTTTGTTGGAAAATAATGTCTCTGCTTTTTAATATGCTGTCTAGGTTGGTCATAACTTTTCTCCTAAGGAGCAAGCGTCTTTTAATTTCATGGCTGCAGTCACCATCTGCAGTGATTTTGGAGCCCAAGAAAATAAAGTCTGTCAGAGTGTCCATTGTTTCCCCATCTATTTTCCATGAAGTGATGGCATAGGATGACATGTTCTTAGTTTTCTGAACGTGGAGATTTACCCCAGCTTTTTCACTCTCCTCTTTCATCAAGAGGCTCTTCAGTTCCTCTTTGCTTTCTGCCATAAGGATGGTGTCGTATGCATATCTGAGGTTATTGAAATTTCTCCCACCAATGTTTGCCAAGAGAACACACTGGTCATAGCAAACACCCTCTTCCAGCAACACAAGAGATGACTATACACATGGACATCACCAGATGGTCAATACTGGTATCAGGTTGATTATATTCTTTGCAGCTGAAGATGGAGAGGCTCTATACCGTTAGCAAAAACAAGACTGGAAGCTGACTGTGGCTCAGATCATGAACTCCTTATGGCCAAATTCAGACTTAAATCGAAGAAAGTAGGGAAAACACCTAGACCACTCAGGTATGACCTAAATAAACTCTCTTACGATTATACAGTGGAAGGGGCAAATAGTTTCAAAGGATTTGATCTGGAAGAAAGACTGCCTGAAGAACTAGGGTCAGCGGTTTGTGACATTGTACAAGAAGCAGTGATCAAGACCATCCCCAAGAAATAGAAATACAAAAAGGCACAAAGGTTGTCTGAGCAGTCCTTACAAATAGCTGAGAATAAAAGACAAGCTAAAGGCAAAGGAGCTCTAGTCAAGGCTATGGTTTTTCCTGTGGTCATGTATGGATGTGAGAGTTGGACTGTGAAGAAGGCTGAGCGCCGAAGAATTGATGCTTTTGAACTGTGGTGTTGGAGAAGACTCTTGAGAGTCCCTTGGACTGCAAGGAGATCCAACCAGTCCATTCTGAAGGAGATCAACCCTGGGATTTCTTTGGAAGGAATGATGCTAAAGCTGAAACTCCAGTACTTTGGCCACCTCACGCGAAGAGTTGATTCATTGGAAAAGACTCTGATGCTGGGAGGGATTGGGGGCAGGAGGAGAAGGGAACGACCGGGGATGAGATGGTTGGATGGCATCATGGACTCGATGGACGTGAATCTGAGTGATCTCCGAGAGATGGTAATGAACAGGGAGGCTTGGCATGCTCCAATTCATGGGGTTGCAGAGAGTCGGACACGACTGAGCGACTGAACTGAACTGAACTGAATTAGTATAGGGCTTTTCTGTTTGTTTAGTCAATGATTGCCTCCAGCCCTCCATATCCTTAGGCACCTCGGAGTATATTAATCAATGTATTTGGAATATAGAAATGGAAATACAGTAGTTTTTGATGTTAGCAATACTAGACTTTCCGAGTTAATGAATTTTCTCTTTTGTTATAGATCACTGTACTTTGTTATAAATCTCTGTGTCCTTGCTGTGTAAACATGTAGCTTTATCACTTAAGACTAAATAGATCTTAAGGGGAACATTGGTGAAGGGTTTTCATTTGTTGGGCTGATGTTTTGTTGCTAAATCTCCATATTCCCTGCCTTTATAATAAATATAACTAGCATATAGGAGAAGTAAGTATTAACCTTTAAGATTCATCATGTTAACCTTGGGTTAAATAAATTTCTTTCTTTATTGTAACTCACTACACCATCACTCTATAGGAATGCAACTTTATTTGGAGGGTGGTGCCTGGTTTAAGAAAAAACATCCTTGGAAATAATAAGTTTTTTGGTTATCAGAAGGAAAGTGTCATAAATGTCAGCAGGCCTCATGGCCAGAAGATGATGTAAAACCTCTAAGACCTTTTTTTATGTAAAGTACCTGATTTTGATAAAGGTCAGGACTGCTGACCCCCACGTGACTTTTAAATTTCCACTTGTCTCTATGAGTAGCAAAAGGTATATAAGCAAACCTAAAAAATAAAGAAATGGGATCAGTTCCTGGAAAGACTGATTCTCCCATGTCATTCCTTTCTTGCTCCCCATTTTTCTGGCTGAATTCCCATCTGGAATGTGGGTACTCACCAAGCCTGCTAATTATGCCTGGGTTTCTAAGATTGGACTGGGGAAGCCTCAGTGCCTCTGCTCCTTTGGGAGAATGGAAAGACACCTGTGGCCTACATAGGTAGTGATCGGTATTCCACATAAACCAAGTTATTCAGCCTCTTTTTCTCCACTAATATTTCCTACTACATTATCCATTTCTAATCTATCTCTATATCTGTAACTAAGTATGTATTTTTCCAAGGACGCCGACTCCATCTCACCTTTGAATTACCCTGGATCCACCAGGGCTGGGCCCTGGCAAAGAATCCCACGGCCAGAGGAGCTTGGCTGGCTGCATTCCATGGGGTAGAAAACCTCAGCTACCAATGGGCGGCCACTACACTTCTCAGCTTCAGGGCTCTCGTCTCCTTTGCAGGACTTCTTGAGCCACCCGTGCGCTGCACATTTGTCATCAGTTCCTGGGCCAAATGCATTGTTGATGCTGTGAGTTGTCTCCACTGCTTTACTACGCATTTTGAACTCAAATAAGAAAATTTTGCTTGAATTTGCTTTTTGTCTAACATTACCATAGTCTGAAATACATATATAAACTAAGCAGCATGTAGTAAGTGGGCTTCCCTGGTAGCTCAGCTGGTAAAGAATCTGCCTGCAATGCAGGAGACCCTAGTTTGATTTCTGGGTTGGGACGATCCCCTGGAGAAGGGATAAGCTACCCACTCCAGGGGCTTCCCTGGTGTCTCAGATGGTAAAGAATCTGCCTGCAATGCAGGAAACCTGGGTTTGATCCCTGGGTTGGGAAGTTCCCCTGGAGGAGGGCATGCAACCCACTCCAGTATTCTTGCCTAGAGAATCCTCAGGGACCTGGTGGGCTACAATCCATGGGGTCACAAAGAGTTAGACATGACTGAGTGACTAAGCGTGCACACACACACACACACACACACACACACACACACACACGTCATTAGCAAAAAGCATAAAGCAAAAAATTCATATTAAAATAGTGTATAACACAGCCACATTTATTTAAGAATGTATTCCAAAGTCAAATGGCAAATTTCAATAATGCAAAACTGCAGTTACTTTTGCACCAATCTAATATATCCAAGAACACTCTGCTGTAGCCTTTATCCTGAGAGCAGGCCCTCCTGCTACTGCTTCTTGACCTCAGTGAAGTTCATGACCAGACACTGGAATACGGAGTATGGCAGTCATGCCTGACCTCCACCTAAGCCCAAACATCTAAAGGCGGACTTCACTTCGACTTCACTTCAGCCTTGGAAGGTGTATAATAAATTGAGAATGACGAATACCACACCAGCTGACCATATTTAGGACTTGTCTAAAAGAGCTGACTCTCAGAACTTGCCACACCACCAATAATCACTGTTTTCCCTTCTTTTATCCTTTGAGGCTCTTATACATTTTAAAAGCCTTGTCTACTTTTAGTTTTTACTTTAGTGGGTTTTAGCAGAAATAAATTATAGACTAAATACATTGTGGGAGGGAATTAGAATATTGCCACCCACGTGACAGAGAATTGCACTAAATATCGAACGAGCTTTATGTGTATTTAAATTCATTTAGCCCTTTCACCAAATCTACTAGGAATGTTGCCTACAGTTTAAACAACTTGCCCAAAGTCACATGATTAGTAAGCAGCCAGGTCAGGATTTCCACACCTCATCTGTGCTATAGAAAAGCCTAAGGTGACCTCTATACTCTAGAAATAGTCACACTAACTCTCTCATGCTCATTGTGGGAAAGACGAGCAGGCAGCTTGTCATGAAGCATTTGCCAGGTCATTTTGGTTGTTTGTATGTTCTAATCAAGGGGCTTCAATTTCTTTGCAAAGCAAGACTCTAATAAAAGACTGAACCTGATCACTGAGAATCCAGCACATGTATAAAGATGTAGTAATATTCACAAGACACATTATTTAAAAGTAGGAAATTTATGGCAGCCAGTGGTTCTGGGCTTCCCAGGTGGCACTAGTGATAAGGAACTCGCCTGCCAATGCAGGTGTCCTAAGGTGGCAGGATCAGTCCCTGGGTTGGGAATATCACTTGGAAGAGGGCATGAAAACCCACTCCAGTATCCTTGCCTGGAGGAACCCCGTGGACAGAGGACCCTGGTGGCCTATGGTCCATAGGGTTGCAAAGAGTCAGACACGACTGAAGCGACTTAGCACAACACAGCACAATGGTTCTGTAATGGCAAAGACCTTAATGAGACAACTTAGTCTTTATTATCATTATTAATGAATTCAGCCTCTTCTAATTTGCTTTTAGAGGGAAACCTGTCAGTGGCTTTCCCAAGGATTAAATAAAACAAAATCTCAAGGTATCTAACACTTACTACACATACACTTTTATGACTAAATTTTACTTCCCTGGGGAATCTGGGTCATTATCTTCATTAAAAGCTGGTAATTGCATGACTGCATGTTCCCAGAAGGATGGTTGGGTCATTAATCCTTGAAGTGCCTTGCTATCCTGATAAAAGATACAGTTTTGGAAATAAAGAGCGCAGGTTGGTCATTTTTAGATTTCCTCGGTTTTATCTGTAGAATGGTCTACCACCTTGCAGGGGGCTTCAGTTATCTCATCTTTAAAATGGGTGATGCCCTTGATGATAGCAACAGTCTGTAAGTATGATTCTCGATATCCACTCTAATTCTATAATAATCAGGAGAAAACTCAAAAGCTCTCCAACAGGGGTGGAGGCAAACCATTCACTGCTACCATTCTTTGGGCACCTTAAAAAGGTGAGTAAATCATATGTTTCAGAATTATTGGTGGGGCCCCATCTTCTGTTTATGTTATAGAAAGCAAATGTGGTACCTTGAATACCTGATGGCCTGTAATATTCATCTTTCCACCCATGAGGGTAAACTGCTACCAAGATGAGCTCCTTATTTTAAAAGCATAAACCATTTCAGGTAGAAAATTCAATTCACTTTCACTCTCGTCAAGATTTTGTCGGCCTAATGAGAAGTATGTTCATAAACAACTTGCCATCTGCTAAAGTGAATTTGTCAAGGAGTATTGACGCTGGAAGAAGCGAATAGGACAATGATGAGTGAAAGGGGCCATTTTCCCAGTTTCCAGAGGTTGATTGAGAAAACCAGGGGATTCTGCAGGGATAGTTAAAATAAGAGAACATTGTTATTCTACATAATATAAGAGAAACATAATAGAAAATTGTTTCAGAGTAGCAGCTGCCTACTTTCGGGAATTCTTTTTATTTCATTTGAGTTTGCATCTATTCACAGGAGACACTTCTCTTAACAATCATTTTGATTATCTTTTTCATAGATATTTTTATTTTCATATAGAATTGATAAACTTGGTTTCACCTGGCTTCAAAGAATTGAATGCTGACTACTTTTGTTTCTTATACTTTGTGTTTTTAAAATTTGCACTCAGGGTACATTAGGGTGAGTTTCTTAGAAATTTGACAGTCATCAGAGAAGGGAAAACGCCAAATACTGGTTAATCAAAATAGAGTTGCTATAAAAATAAATCAAAACTTGGGCGATGCATAGGTTCATGGACATCATTTAAATACATAGAATTAAGCAGTCATGAGTTATAACATGAAGCTAGTTATACTTTATGTTTTTCAATAAGTAAAGAACACCTTTAAGTTCAGCCTCACCCTTTCATAAAATGATAGTTGGACCTGCAGTGAAATTTAAACCTTGAGCAGGAGGCTCAAGAAGGAATCTTCCAAGGAAGGCTGCCAGATCAGCAGGCAAAAGACTTATTTGCAATGACTCTTGCAATCCATAGCTGGGAAAGGGATGAATAAGAAGGAAGGTCAGGGGAGGGGGAGAAATGAAGCTGCTATGAAATCTTAAATAAAGCCTAAACTGAACCTGCAGTCCATTTGTAAGAAGACTTGACCACTCTGAGCTGATCCAAGTTGCAATGAAACACCCAGACCAAGACAACAGTCACCAGGCAATGGTGATGAGGACCTGGAGAAGAGGATAGAGGTGAATATTCTTTCTCGGCTTTGTTTAGTCGCTAAGTCATGTTCAGCTCTGTTTGCCACCATCTGGACTATAGCCCACCAGACTCCTCTGTCCATGGGATTTCCTGGGCAAGAATACCTGAGTGGGCTGCCATTTCCTTCTCCAGGGATCTTTCCAACCAAGGGATCAAACCCATATCTCCTGCATTGGCAGGCAGGTTCTTTACCCCTGAGCCACCAAGGAAGACCTACTCTCTCTTTAGGCTCAAGGTTTCCACCAACAGCACCGGAGCTCTTTCTGGACAGCCGGCCACACAGGCATGTCTTGCTCTCCTAATGTTGCTCCCAAATTGGCATCCCTTCTGGTGGCTGTTCATCTTAGTGGCCTCTGCTCCAGATTTCTCCATCTTTCCTCTCTCCAGCTATACTCAGTTGTCTTGTTCCATCCTCTACTGCTAATTGTTATGTTGGGATAAGACACATATCCCCAACTTCCATCATAATAGCTAGTAAATGCTCCACTTCTTGAAAATTTTGGTAACATGGACTCCTTTTGGTAATGATGCCTGGTATCGAGGGAATGAAGACACTGGTGGCAACTCCAAGCAGAGTAGAGGATGACGGAACAAAGAGGAAAATCCACACCGGGATTTAAACTCCTTTTAAATGACATAACTATGGGCTGCAGATGGCTTCCCTGGTGACTCAGATGCTAAAGCATCTGCCTGCAATGCAGGATATCTGGGTTCAATCCCTGGGTTGGGAAGATCCCCTGGAGAAGGAAATGGCAACCCACTCCAGTATTCTTGCCTGGAAAATCTCACATATGGAGAAGCCTGGCAGGCTACAGTCCATGGAATTGCAAAGAGTTGGACACGACTGCGTGGCTTCACTCTCTTTCTTTTATGGGCTGCATAGAGTTAACCTTACTGTTATACCATTGAGAGAGTACATCACGTGAAATTTGCAAACATGCTTCACCAGCTCTCCCAGAGACATCTACAGAAATGCCAAAGGAAATGACTGTGTTTTAAATCTTAAAGTAATAATTCAAGCAATAAATGAGCATACCCAAACTATGGCAGCATTGATGGGTCCTTGCTCAAAGCTGCATCACTCCTGGACTAAAGAAACAGCATCTCTCTCTAGCTGAGGGTCTCCTGGATAGGCATACCGTGAGCACCCACGACAGGAGTAAAGGAAGGCACTTAGTTCTACCGGAAGGGATAGCAAAGGGACGGAAAGAGACCAGGAATTACAGGAAGAGGCCGGATGCGGTTAATACAGCTAAGTGACTGCTATGAACTAGACGCTCTTCTTGTAAGTTTCAATGAATTCTCACAGCAGCACCACGGTAGATGTTTTTATTATATCTTTAAATAAATATATATATATAACAAACACGTATTAAAGGAGTTAGTTATTGGCTAGGGAAAACAGCTGGTAAGTGAATGAACAAAGCCAAGTTCAAAGCATTTGACTCCAAAACCGAGGCTTTTCCCATCACCTCACACTCCCGTGTATCTAACGCAGTGGGATTCTTAACCAACCTTTTTTTTTTTTTAATTTTGGCAGCGCTGGGTCTTCTCTGTGCTGCATGGACTCTTGCTGTGGCTTTGTGGCATGTGCACTCAGTTGCCCAGTGGCCCGTGGGGTCTTATTCCCGGAGCAGGGATGGAACTCCTGTCCCCTTTACCGGAAGTGGGACTCAACCAGCGGACCCCCAGGGAAGTCTCTTAAACAAGTTTCAGTTACAGCAGTTCAACTTCCTAGTACTCAGAGGATTCATATTTTAAACGACTTGTTAATTTTTTAATAACTTCCGGGGTGAGATGTAAATATTTAACAAACACGTATTAAAGGAGTTAGTTATTGGCTAGGGAAAACAGCTGGTAAGTGAATGAACAAAGCCAAGTTCAAAGCATTTGACTCCAAAACCGAGGCTTTTCCCATCACCTCACACTCCCGTGTATCTAACGCAGTGGGATTCTTAACCAACCTTTTTTTTTTTTTAATTTTGGCAGCGCTGGGTCTTCTCTGTGCTGCATGGACTCTTGCTGTGGCTTTGTGGCATGTGCACTCAGTTGCCCAGTGGCCCGTGGGGTCTTATTCCCGGAGCAGGGATGGAACTCCTGTCCCCTTTACCGGAAGTGGGACTCAACCAGCGGACCCCCAGGGAAGTCTCTTAAACAAGTTTCAGTTACAGCAGTTCAACTTCCTAGTACTCAGAGGATTCATATTTTAAACGACTTGTTAATTTTTTAATAACTTCCGGGGTGAGATGTAAATATTCTCATATTTTCTAAATGAACCTTGATTCTTTTAACTTAAACCATGCCATAGATGATTTATATATTTAAATATATTTACTCTTATGTCCATAATACACATTGCCTCTTTTTCTGTTAAAAAAATAAATAAATGTACCTAACACCATTATTTCCTGATCTGTACTTTGATCACTCTGCTGTAAAATATATATGTGTACGTTTTTTATTTGTGTGTATGTGTGTGTGTGTGTGCATTTGCCTGTTAAAATAGTAGTAATGTAGTATAATCATTTTGTTTTTCTTTCTTTCTTCCTTATGCTGTTTTTGTTGGTTTGTTTTGGTTTACTTTTCAGATCATCTTAGCTTTTTAAAATAGACTCATTATAGTAATTCTTTCATTAATAAATTCTATCTTTACTAAAATAAATGATTTCCAAAACATATCTCTGAAGTTTTGAATTTCTCTCACTATGGAAAAATAGTTAAGACTAATAAGAATGTGTTTTTCCTTGAGGTGCTGTCTCTTATACACATCTCAGTCATGCCTGACCTCCACCTAAGCCCAAACATCTAAAGGCGGACTTCACTTCGACTTCACTTCAGCCTTGGAAGGTGTATAATAAATTGAGTATGACGAATACCACACCAGCTGACCATATTTAGGACTTGTCTAAAAGAGCTGACTCTCAGAACTTGCCACACCACCAATAATCACTGTTTTCCCTTCTTTTATCCTTTGAGGCTCTTATACATTTTAAAAGCCTTGTCTACTTTTAGTTTTTACTTTAGTGGGTTTTAGCAGAAATAAATTATAGACTAAATACATTGTGGGAGGGAATTAGAATATTGCCACCCACGTGACAGAGAATTGCACTAAATATCGAACGAGCTTTATGTGTATTTAAATTCATTTAGCCCTTTCACCAAATCTACTAGGAATGTTGCCTACAGTTTAAACAACTTGCCCAAAGTCACATGATTAGTAAGCAGCCAGGTCAGGATTTCCACACCTCATCTGTGCTATAGAAAAGCCTAAGGTGATCTCTATACTCT
>SJYC01122865.1:0-58697 GCA_006408675.1 Madoqua kirkii
TTATTTTGATAAATCATTTTTAAAATGATATTTTTGTCTTTTATAAAGGCAGACCAATATTTACTTAACATTAAAAAATAATTATTTTACTAATTTTGTTTCATTTTATTAAATTCTCTTTCTAGAATTAATGGACTTTAAAAACTTAATAAAGAGCTAATGAATAAGAATTGTAAATAACAGGTTGACAACCAATCCATTCTGAAGGAGATCAGCCCTGGGATTTCTTTGGAAGGAATGATGCTAAAGCTGAAACTCCAGTACTTTGGCCGCCTCATGCGAAGAGTTGACTCATTGGAAAAGATTCTGATGCTGGGAAGGACTGGGGGCAGGAGGAGAAGGGCATGGCAGAGGATGAGATGTCTGGATGGTATCACGGCCTCGATGGACGTGACTCTGGGTGAACTCCTGGAGCTGGTGATGGACAGGGAGGCCTGGCGTGCTGCGATCCATGGGGTCGCAGAGTCGGACTCGACTGAGCGCCTGAACTGAACTGAACTGAAACAGGTAAACAGATAGAGATGCCTCAGCCTGAGCTCCATGGATGACTTTCTGAAGTCCTTCATTTAACTGATAAGATGCCTGTCTTTGTGGGAGAATAATCTAAGAAAGAGTGGGTGTTTCTGCTTGTGTCGCCACTCCGCTCTGCTGGGCAGCCTAGACTGTGGTGACAGCGCTGGGAGCCAGCTATGCACACGTGCGTGGGCCTGTGCTGCCGCGTTAGGTTCTTTGCAACCCCATGGACTGTACTCGCCAAGCTCCTCTGTTCATGGAATTTTCCAGGCAAGAATACTGGAGTGGGTTGCTATTTCCTACTCCAGGAGAAATTACCTAAATGCTCCAACAAAAATTATAAAGTGATTCATTTAAAGTATCAGTCAGTCTGTTATAAGCTATTACAAAGTCTGCATTAGGGAACATCTTTAATAAAACAATATAATCCATTATTAAATTCAGATGTATGATGTAATCAAATGGAGGTAATGTTTACTGTTTACTGCAGGGATTCTTAGGTAATGATATTGAGGCTAAACATTTTGAAATTAATATCCCACTGTTATCTAAACAGTGGTTCTATAAATATATTGAAGGTCCTGAAAAGAAGCATTTTCTAATTATTTGAAATACTTGTCCTTTATTTTTTTTAGACTACAACTGTTAATTTAGACTATGACTTGTTAATTTTTTAATAACTTCCTGGGTGAAGGTTTAAAGATAAGAAATGGCAGAGTCAGGGATAGAATCTGTTTCATTTCATCTAAAATAAACATTTATCAATCATCATTTTCCTGGATATTCTTCTCATAATTTTCTGTTGGATATTTAAAGTTTAATAGCTATTGTATAAAAGGCCAGCAAAGATACAGATGAATTTAATATTTTAAGAAACAATTTTGCCTTATATAATTGTAAGGAAATCTACCTTTGATATTTTTCATTGAGATAAAGTATTTTATAAATGTGTCTACTTAGTAATATTGCTTGAATTTTCCTGTTTTAAAGGGAAGGTAATTGTATTCATCAGAAAGAGCTTTGTTCCACTATCTTCTCTTTTTATTCATTTGTAATTTTTCAGCAGTAGTGGTTACGAATGAATCCCTGTCACTGCACTGAGCTCTTGAAATAAATTATCTCACTGAATCTTCATAAGTTTTAGTACCCCGTTTCACATGGGAGGAAACTGAGGCTCAGGGACTTTAAATAATGTCACACCGGTACAAAGCGGGAGTTGTGATCCCACAACTTGTACTTTTAATGACTGTGCTTGCTACTTCCCAGACATACTGAGTTTACTCTTGTTATAGCTAATAGGAGACACGCCAGTCTTTATGATAAAATTAATGAAACTGAGGGAATGCTCCCTGATTTCCACTCCCTACACATTTTTTGTAAAATTGATAGGAACATAGGACATAAAGCAGTCTAATTAAACAAAGCTAAACTTAAAAGAAAAATTAACAAGGATGAAACAGAATTTAAAAAACTTTAAAAATCAACCAAACTCTGATGCATTCAAATATGAAAGAGAAGCCGGAGAAGTGGATGGTCACACTCAAAATGCAAGAGAGACTTGAGCTAGGCAGCCCAGAGTTTGGACATTAATTCCATATATTTCCAGGAAGTAAGTGACAATTATCGAGCACTTGGCATGTGTCAAGAATGGTGCTGTACTGTTGCTGAGGTAAATTTTGCAATTACCCTTTGTACATATGCGAGAATTGAAGCGCAAATGTGTCCAAGGCCCAAGCATTAGTATGGGATGCCGCAAGGATGAATCGGGCTCTCGAGAGCTTTGAACTCAGAATGAAAGCAATTCACCATCTTTCAGAAATTTGGCTTCCCGCCCAGCAGGCCGTATAGAAGCTGCCGGTCTCTATCAGGTGTAACTGGCCTCTATGATGAAACAATTGTTTTTCCCTTATTTCAGATACACTTCAGGAGCACCCTATATTCCAACTAACCAGGGTCTCCACTATGTGAAATATTTAACAATAGAAAGGGCTGTGGGCCAATCTATTAAAACAGACACTGATCCAAACAGAAGAGAAATTGGCTCCAGACCATGGGGTTGGTAGCGTCGTCTTACAACTACCAAAGAATTGGCCTGAAACCAATTACACTCTGCAGTCTAGGACTAGAATAGAAAGCATTTATCTTTTCTTCCCTTAGCATCAGAATATTTGACCTTCTGTATTTATTGATGAAGGAAAGATGGGATTAAAAACAAAATAAGGCAAATATCAACCCCAGTGAGGGAGCTGCTTTGAGACTATTTTAACAACCATGCGCAGAAAGTATACAGAAGGGGAGGAAAAAAAAAAAAAAAACAGCTGAGGAAGATGCCTGTTTCTTAATTACAACTAGATTACGAAACCAAGAATGGTATTGATTGCAGAAAGGAACTGTGTGACAGCTGGTAGACTATCGCATCTGCACTGCAGAGCCCTTACAGCCCCCTTCCGTCCGGCTGTCACCAGCCCATCCTCAGTCGAGCGTGCACGCACACTGCCATAGCCTGCGGTGTAGCAGAGTGAAATACACCGAAGTCATTTACCATTATAGATTTCTGAAACAGAAAGTTATTACCTTGATGTTTTGTTAAGCGCTTCAATCTCTTGATGTCTTTGGAACACTCGTTCTGATACTCACCCATGTGAAATAGTTCCTGAATTAATTTCAGGATAACCATGCCTACCTGTCCTCTGCAGATGAGAGATGGAATAGCTACACTACAAAGAAGTTGATCCTCTTTGTAGGACAGTATTCTATCCTGTTCGATGGATCCCACTCACCAATGAGACAGAAGGTCTGGTATTGCTTTGTGTTATGCTAGGGAATCTCCTTTTCCCCAACCGTTCAAGAAAAAAGAATGTGTGTGCTCATTTGAGACCTCTTTGAGACCCCATGGACTGTAGCCCACCAGGCTTCTCTGTCTATGGAATTTCCCAGACAAGAACATTGGAGTGAGTTGCCGGTTCCTACCAAAGGCATCATCCTGACCCAGGGATCGAAGCCAAGTCTCTTGCGTCTCCTGCACTGGCAGGTAGATTCTTTACCACTGTACCACCTGGGAAGCCTGGTACATGAAAAAAGAATAGAGAAAATGAAAAAACTTCCTTTCAAACTTGTATTGAGAATGGTTATACACAGTTATGGGGGATTTTGAACGCTAACTACCTCTAAGTAGATGATTCCTAACAATCTGATTTTGATATTCTAATAATTATTCTGATCTTAATCCTCAAGAAGTTTCATTTCACTATGTAAAGTTGGCAACATGTCACCCTGTGCTTGTGAATTGGGTGTCTGGAAAATACAGAGGCTGAATGGCATTTATTTCAATCCCAGATGATGCATTAACTACTATGCTTGTGCGCTAGGTTGCTTCAGTCATGTCTGACTCTGTGATCCCATGGACTATAGCCCCCCAGGGTCCTCTGTCCATGGGGATTCTCCAGGCAAGGATACTGGAGTGGGCTGCCATGCCCTCCCCCAAGGGATCCTCCCGACCCAGGGACTGGACCTGAGACGCTTACTCTCCTGCATTGACAGCAGGCTCTCTACCACCAGCGCCTCCTGGGAAGCCCACTAGCTGATCTGTGTGCCAGTCACTCAGTTGTGTCCGACTCTTTGCAAACCCACGGCCTGTGGCTTGCCGGGCTCCTCTGTCCATGGGATTCTTGAGCCAAGAGTACTAGAGTGGATTGCCATTCCCTTCTCCAGGGGATCTTTCTGACCCAGGGATCAAACCCAGGTCTCCTACACTGTGGGTGGATTCTTTACCAGCTGAGCCACTAGGGAGCCCACTAACTGCTATGCATGCCTCCAATTCTCTCAACCACCACATGTGTTAGTCTTTGCTGTCTCCATCTAAGGTAAAAGAAACTGATAACCCCTTAAAGTGTAAGCTATTAGCAAGGCCAACTGGCAGGTCAGTGACAGAGGCAGGTTTCCAAAAAAAAAAAAAAAAATAGCTTGATTCAAATTTGAATAATTATCACTCTCCACTGCTTCCTTCTCTATGGGAATATCATTTCTAAGAGGGACTATTTACTCTCATGGTAATAACCAAGATAATACAATGTGAACCCTTAAATGATATATGCTGTATTTTTGGCATAGGATGTGACACAGTGAATAATGACTGTCCCTTTTGATATTGCTGATGGAAACAAACAAACAAAAAATCTAACTCTGTTTTTTATATGTGAAGAATTCATTCTATCTTGCCTGGAAAATCCCATGGACGGAGGAGCCTAGTAGGCTGTAGTCCATGGGGTCACTGAGGGTCTCGGACATGACTGAGCAATCACTTTTCATGCATTGGAGAAGGAAATGGCAACCTACTCCAGTGTTCTTGCCGGGAGAATCCCAGGGACGGGGAGCCTGGTGGGCTGCCGTCTATGGGGTCGCACAGAGTCGGACACGACTGAAGCAACTTAGCAGCAGCAGCAGCAGCAAACTGTCAAAATGTTTTTTTCTTTGACTCTGTGAGGCCTAATACTTTGTATATTTTTCCTGATGGTGACATTTTGTTGCAAGAAGATTCTTAAAGATAACACTTTATACCCCTTTGGCAAGCTGGCTCAGTTTTGAGGTTGTGTGTAAAATATTCTTCGAATCATTTTAATAGTTCTCTCAAACATATCCTGAGTCCATTTCAAACTTTCATATCAGTTAATGTGTGACTATTGTATAGTTACAAAAACAAAATTCTGCAAAAAATAGCAATGGGTTACCAAAAAATATTAAAGAAAATATATGTTTTGCTTTTGAGCAAAACTTATTCTACATAATTCACAATTCTACAGCTCTTTTTGAGGCTTAAGAAAAAAAAACTCCAGCTAGAGTAGATTGGCTGGGTATCTGTTTTCTGAGATGCTGCTGTGTGTGAAGAGCTGACTCCGCAGAGAGCCTGACGTCACCACTGGGCACCCTGTCCTCCAATCACATTTTCTCCAGAAGCAGGTGTGGGGTACATGTCAGAGGCTGGACACCGTCCTCAGCACTGGATGAGACACAACTGTCGAAAGAACATGTGCTCCGTCTCCCGGAACCCAGAGCATAGGCATGAAACAGACCCATGAAACGTTCCAAACTCCAGTGCCACAGACAAAAAAGTAACTGCTGGAGTAACTGCACAGAGAGGTCACATCGTGGATACGCATGACCCAAGAAGCTTTCCAAGTCAACGCTTGTTGGGGGTGGTGGTGCATTTGAATTGTATCTTGAGCGAGAAAAATGCCACCAGACAAGGTGCTTGAGATCTTTGGAGTTAGACTTAAAGATTTTAATTCCTTTGCTCATTTAAAATATATATCTGATGCAGAGTAAGATTTTAATTCCTTTGCTCATTTAAAATATATATCTGATGCAGAGTCCATAACGCACGAGGAGGAAACACCGGTGAGGAGCCTCAGGCAGCAATGTGTGGCAGGACATGTATGTTACACAAAGAGTTTGATTTCTCTCTTAAGGTCACACTAATGAAACATTTTGAAATTCAGTCAGTGTCACACCGGGTATTCTTTATAGATTATTACCCTTTGTCCCTCTGGCAAGGCTGAGGTGGAGAGAGAGGAGAGGAAGGGTCTTAACCGCGTCACACATTTGAGAGAATAAGTACTGGAACCAGGCTTGTTAGCTGATTGTTTTACAGGTGGCTGAACTCTCCAAGGGTTTCTCTGGTAGCTCAGATGGCAAAGTATCTGCCTGCAATGCAGGAGATTCAGGTCTGATCCCTGGGTTGAGAGAAGATCCCCTGGAGAAGGGAAGGTCTAACCACTCCAGTACTCTTGTCTGGAGAATTCCATGCACAGAGGAGGGGAGCTCTCCAAGAAGGCAAAGAGGGGGAAAGAGCCTAGGCTATGAGTTGAACACTAGCAGCAGCTTCCAGGAAAGATTTTTGATGATGCAAAGTTAAGTCTGCTGGAAAACAGTCTTACTCAGCACCAAAACTTACCTGGTGTCAGCGAATATTTGCTGAATGAAAACAAAACTAACGAAGACCCATACTAACCCAAAACAGGGAGTTTAATAGACTCTCTGATCCAGCACAGTTTTATATTTGACTGGGGAAAGATGGACCCACGATAGAAGCTTATTATGGCAAAGGATAAGAATTCCCCTAAAGGGTCCATTGAAATGTTCATCTAGTTTAGCCTTCATACCAGGAACATGGACAAATGAGATCATTGGTGTGTATGTTTCAGTGACACTCGGTTTGGGGTTAAGTTAAAAATTCTTTACCCTTGACTTTCTGTAACACTAATGAAATAAAGCTTGTATAATAGCCTCTAAAGCAAACATTCTATATTTGTGCTATGAAAAAAAAGGTCCAGTTCCAGAAGCCAGTTTGCTAACACCCTAATAGATTCTGACATATGAGCATCTTCAGCAGGATTTACAAAATATTTAAAGCAACCTCTCAAGTATGAAACAAATTCATTACCCAAAATAACCTGACTCAAGTCCTTTTAATACTTCTCTCAGCTCACCCTGTGGATATACACAGAGCTTTATTCCATCTGAAGCTTTCAAGTCACATCAGTGTGCAGACATCAAATAATCACAAAAACAGAACTACTGTTAAAATCTGGGAGTGGATGACCAAGGAAATTCAAAGATATTTGGAGGTTTGTCAAGATATTCCTTTGATTTGTCACATAAAAAATAGTGAATGTGTCCACTGGGTGAAGTTGTGATACCTCCATCATTAAAAATTTTAAACACTAAGAATTTGTCCTCAGGACTAGCCAGTCTTAAGGCTAGTCAAACAATTCAGAAGCAATAAAACAGTTAAGAAGGAGTCAGGCACCATTATTATTATTATTTTGGATTGATTTCCATTCTGGTGCTCAATGGGACTATAAGAGGTTGCTGTCTGTAATCACCAGACAATTCTGAAATTTTCAATGATTTGGTGTAAACTTGAAAAGTTAACTCAATTTAAGTCTGATTTTATTAAGGCACTGTCACCTTGCTTCATCTACTAAACACCAAGGTCATCTGTCATTTTTCTATCTAACATACAACTTTGATGCGTATCACATTTATCAACAGGTATGTATACCTCTCGTATCTTAGATATTCCATTGTTTTTAATGAGAGAATGTCAAGTTATTACATGAGCTCTGAGACACTAGGATGTGTTAAAAAAAAAAAAAAAACAAGTTGATTACACAGTCTGTGGGCTTCTTAGCAGCGGAGTCATGTTTTACTCTGAATCCCCAGTAGAACCTAACAATGTGCTCTGTAAAAAGTAGATGAGAAGTAAATGCGTGGGGTGAACAAATGAGGCTCTTTAGAAACATGGTGGAGGGGAAGATATTCTTGACTTGGCCACACCTATATTTTATTCTTCTATCAAACCTCTGAACTCAGACCAGCGCCTAGGGCAAGGTCAATGTCTCCTAAACCTTTTTGAATGAACGGTATCCCTTGACTAAGGATCTAGTCTCCATAGAGTAAAGTCTGTACCTCTTGGCAAAAGTAACCAAGAATACGTAGATGTTGTATGTAAAATCTCCCAAATTTAATCTGGATCAGCCTCTTGCACTTTCATAGTTAACTCCCCAACAGAGATTTGCAAATCATTAATACTAGTAACTGGAGTATCATCACTTTATTTCCTGGTTCCGTTTCTGTCAAATACATTATTAGTAAAATGGCCAAGAGGGGTCAGAGAAAGGGGGTTCAGGAAAAATCAAGAGATTAATCCCGAGTTGAAGTTGAGCATAGGAACAAACATGTTTTCAGGAGTGCTCAGTGAATGTATGGATGGATGAGCCATAAACAATTCTGACATAGAAAGTACCATGAGGATTTTTAAGGGAAATGACATTTTAAATTGATATATTATGAAATAGGGAAAATGACTATTCTGATGAGGTGACTACATTGATATTTATCTATATTCTAAACACAGATTTCACAAACATAAAATAATATGCTCGGGTAGGTGTGTATATTCAAAAGATATTCATAGGAACATAAGTTTAGCCAGGAAGTAGAAAAGAACATGAAGATTTCATATAAACCCCTCACACCAAATAGGAGTCAAATGGCCTTAAAACAAAGAGAAAGTGAAAAACTCTATTATCTCCTCCACCCTTCTCAACCTCCAGCATCCGGAAGCATCTCTCATTTCTCTTTGACTTGAACCCAGAAATGATGGCAGCGACCCAATGAACTTACTCAGATAAACACAATGAGGTTTCTTTTTAAAATAAGCCTTTACTGAATATATCAACAAGGTACTGTATAGTGTAGAGTGAAGCGTCTGGTTAACAAAGTGTGCGACGCGGCGGCCTCGGAGGATGTGTGATGCACTCTCCCACCCTCCTTGCAGTCCCTTGTCGGCGAGAACGCACTGCACGGAAATCAGGAGCAAATCGGCACGTGGCTCAGACGAAAACAAATCACCAGGACTACTGTCAGCGGCTATATACTGGTCCTAGAAGGGGCACACAAGTGGTGATGCCGTCACCTCGCCTCAGAAAGGTTCTGCATCTTCCACCCCATGGATATAACTATGAACACCCCAGTGCGTGTGCATGTACGCAAGTGTGTGTGTTACACTAGCTTAAAAACACCTGTTGTGATGGCCTTGCTTTGTGCTCTTCTGGTGAGTGTGCTGCTAGATAAACTAAAACGATAGCAAGAGAAGGTGATATTTTGTTATAACAACAGAATCCCATGTGTACAAAGCTTTCTCCCATAATCAGGGACAAGCACCCCCTTTGTCAGCCCGCTTTTCACCCTCCCCCACCCCAGGGAGAAATTAGAGAAGGGGGGTAAACTGCTGCTCCCCACATGACTTCAAGAAAGTGCATCGTGCCCGGCTGGACAAGACTAATAAAGAAGGAGGGTTTGGGGTTTGCTTTGTGTATCTCTTCCTCTTCGGGAAGCTCTTTTCTGTTGTTTTCCCATAAAGTTGGAAAGGTAAATCATACACAAAACCATTATGCTCATATTCTAAAGTGAAATACTGTCTCCTTTTCACAGGGTAGTGAGAAAAATGTTACAAGCAAAGAAGTAATGGAAATTGATGACTTCTAGGTCTAAGGTTGCAATGGATGCTGCAAGTGTGATTAGCTGACCAAGCCATCTGCTTCCGGTGGACAGCAAGTGTATCATCTTGTGTCTGGAATGGATACTTTGCTCGCAACATCCAGAGTTTATCTTCCTCAGTGGGGAGAAGTTCTGATTCCTGTGAATGACTAGGACCATTATGATCCAGTAGGAAATGGAGCCATAATATTAGCTATTTTATTCATCCTTTTTACCAGACTGGTCGCATTATACCTTTTTTTTTTTCCTTTTAAATCTCAGGGAAAACATCCAATAAATATTCAACAAACATCCAGATCACTAGAAGCTGCATGATTTCTCACGGTAGACTTTTTTCCACTTTTCACACAGGAAAAATAGTCAGGGGAACGGCCTTTTTCTCTCTGCTTTTGCTTCTCCCATGTGATGAGCTGCTAATGCATTTGACAGTTTGAAAGAAGCTAGGGGCCTCTCCATGTTCAAACACATCTCCCTAAATAAGTAGGTATCCATGACAACCCTCGCTATGAATAATGGTCAGCAATATCTGTATGCTCCCGGTTATGCCTTTTCCTTTTGGAATTTTTTCTGCACAGTAACAGTTACTAGCTCTAAAAGTAGACACATTAGGTATCTGACATCACCACCATTGGGTCAGACAAGCATCAAGCTCGTTTTCAGCTGGAAAGTATGGCTGTGTTCATGGTCTTGTCCTGCACCTTCAGTTTTGACTCTTGGTAACCTCAAAATGCATCACAATGATGAGTGCAAGAGAGGTCCAACATAGAGATGATGTATCAGCAAAACATTCCCATGACAAAAGTGCCAATCAAAGCGGAATCTGCCCCTGATGGTCCTTCAGCAGTTTTCCTGGGACACGTAAGACAGTGCAGACTCCGTGATGTGCTTTCTATTCTGGTGTGGGTGAGAGTCCCAGGTATGCTACTACAAACGGGAGACCAATCTTGACTTGAGCAGTCTCTGTCATGTCGTACACGAGCTTAGAATTAAGCCTCTAACTAGATTCTATCTCTTCAGGAATGCCTTCTAGCAAAGGGACCATTTCAGATCACCCTAATCTTTTCACATGACCAGGTCTCCATCATAGGACTTAAGCTCCAGAGAATTCTGCGAATCTCATAAGACATCATAGAAACCTCTCTAACCTTGTCTTCTTCGCTCAAAGCAAAGACGTTTGTTTCAGCCACCACATATCCCACTGGAGGTTATACACACAATACAAATAAATGAGAATGATTATTTTGTAGGTAAAAGAAAAAAAAAAACTTCAAAAATCAAAGTACCATCATTTGAACACATAGTTTTATCTACACAGCCAAGGAGAAAAGAACAGTGGAAGGGAATTATCCAGTTAAATACACAAAGCCCCGTGTCACGGTCCTGCATTTCGGATGGCTTACTGCTACACTAATCGTTTTCACAGACTGTCTTTTCCCTTCACTGTGTGGACCTAGCTTTAAAAAGGCAACAGTCAAAATGAGCTAGCTAATAGACTAAAATGAAAACCAAAGTCACTTTAGAATTAATTCAAATTAATTCATAGTTAATTTCAGCTTGACTGCACAGATTCGATTCTTGTGTCTGCAACATTATAACTTCAGTTATATTTTCGGCTTATTCTGAGGGACAAGGAAGATTAAAACATACTACTTGGGGATATATTATTAAAGAAAATAAAGCTCTTACTATAAAGAAAAACTTGCATAGCATTTTATACCTAAACTTTTACAAAGAAGACACATCACAGTTCTATTTTGTTAAATGTAAGAGGGACAGGGAAAGCCAGAGCAACATGATTGTGACGTTAACTCCATAGGTTCCTAAAATAATGACCAGTGATCAAGAAAATATGCAATACAGACTGAAAGGCCTAAATTTGATTTTCAAAAGAATCTTCCAAGGGTGTACTTTTTAGATAAGGTGTGTATGTGATTGATAGCCCTTCTAGATCTAAGGGATGGAAAGGAGGATATTATACATGCTTTCTGAAGATGGACGTTGCTTCAAAAAATATCTAGAATTAAGCCTGGCCATCCTTCTCTTCTCCATGCCCTCTGCTCAATGCCCTGTGCTGCCAAAATTAGGGGAACAAGCCTTCCCTCCCAAGGCTTCTTCATTTTTCATCTGTTATCCTGTTAATATAAGATTGATTATCCCTCACAATTCCCAAAGAAGAGGAACATCCACAATTTAAAAGGAATAAACGAAATTTAAAAAAATGGAAGCGGATCAAAGTCAGTTCAAGGTGGAAACACAGTATTGTTTAAAAAAAAATATAGTATTTTGCCAGCTTTGATGTGTCCTTACAGGATTATTAGCAGGAAAAATTAGTATACATTTTAAAATGAGTGTAGATATTCTGTGCAACGAAGACTGGCATCCATAGTTTTCTTTCAAATTTTTAGCAGAGGGGTGACCAACAAATGTATCATCAATAGCTAATTATGAAAATATATGTGAGGTGATTGGAAGACAAGAATTTCTGAGGGGATAAAGGTATTAATTCAAGCTATTTCAACATGATACTAACAAAGTTAGTTGATATAGTATAATGGGACCACTGATTACGTGCTTTTGTCTAAAGGGTATCAATAGTTTTAAAATAACCAGTTTAGTACGTTCCAAACATTGATCCCTTGTTGGTCTAAATATCATGTTGACATAGCTGCAGTGAATCTACCCAAATAATTCTCATTATCAAAAATAATTCCATTCAATATAATTCTTCCCATTATTTTATTAGCCTCTTCTAAAAAAGTATTCTAGAATATATCTCTGTTGAATGTGATTCAACCTGATGTATAATTTGAACAGTAATACTTTTAAAGGGAGTTTTCTTGCTGGGGTATCTTACCTGCCCCGAAGACGACTGAAACCAGACTCCGGCCTCTGTTTCACATAAGGCCAGGGGAGCCTGAAGGGGGATTTTTCAAGTTCCCAGTCAGAAAGCCAACCCCTGGATTCAAAAGACTTTTCAAATCTTGTCTCATTTTCTTGATTCTGCCAGGATGGGTTAACTTCTCTCATAGGAACTGAGTTCCTCCAGAGATGCCTTCTGTATTTCCTCCTTTGGGTTAAAACAGGGTGACTACTTCCCTTCTTAGATTCTACAAGTTTTCACTCTTCTTCCAGAACCGGAAGTATATAAATAGTAGGAAGATATCTGGGGTGCATTTCTTGGTCTATGACTATTATCTGCCCTACTCTGATGAGCCCACTCTAACCTGCCCTTTTATCTGACCACCAACACTAGGAAACGAATTTGTTCTGAAGCATCAACAGTGCAGTGGTGAATTGCACAGGAGGAAAAATCACTCATTCTTTCACCCTGGCATTGGGTTCTCATTGTACAACCCTGTACAGTACTTCAGCAACTATTTTTTTTTTTTTTTTTTAGATTTAAAAAGCAAAGAGTTACAAAACTGTTTGTAATTAACTTGGAATAGAAAAGATAGCACTTTTTTTTAAATCCCATTATATAGTACACCGTATAAATTACAGAGTATTCAAATGCACAAACGCATCTGTGTAACATTTATCAAATGTAACTCGCGTGTCTGTACGTGCACACCCGTGCATGTTCTCAAGGTCTCCACGTCCATCCACTCTGTAGCGCTGGGCCTCTGTCTGTCACGTATGGCAGTGCTCCAGGTCTGGCACGCTGCTGTTGCAATATCGCATGTTGTTGGGGATATGGCAGTCTGTGTAATTAATGCCCCCGTTTGGGGTGTAAATGGGCTGCAGTCTGAAATCTCCTTTAAGGAGCTGATCGTTATTTAAGGAGACGATCTGGAAACTGGTCTCAGTCATCTCCAGGATGGAATTGTCCTTCTTCGTGCCCGCCTCACAGTAGTCGTCTTTCCGCCTGCCCCGGTTGTATTTCCACTTCTGGGAGGTGTAGCGCCCCTTTCTGTGCATGTGCCAGCAAAAGACACTGAGCAGGACCACGAGGACGAATATCACGGCGCCCCCGATCAGGCCCGCCAGCAGAAACGGGGAGCCCAAGCTGTGGGAAGTCGTCTGCTCGTGGCTGGAAGCCGTGTTGCTGCCGTTGTTCACATACGAGTCATGGGTGGTGGCCTCCGAACAAACGGTGTCTTCTACAGCCCGGTAGTTAAACGCATCCAGGGGCACTAAACAAATCCGATAGGTGGATCTGGGCTCCAGATTTATCAGGCTCAGATGCTGCTTCTCGCCGCTGACGATGCGTTCCTGAACGATGCCCCCCACCAAACTGTGGCCCATTTTCACCCACGTGAGCTTGTAAGCCATCACAGTGAAGAGAGAGAGCCAGCCGACTTGGATGGAGGTGTCGTTCACGAAACGGATGGAGAGCTGGATCCGTTCGGAAAGCGGCGGGGTCACCCTTTCTCTGCCGTCCCAGTCGGGAATCGTGGGGGCTTGGATGCTGTATAAATTATTTTTCAACAATGCAACCTTCCACCTGTGAGAGTTTTCCTGCTTCTAGAAAAGGATTTTCAGCAAACTTTGAAATGACAGGAGACACATTTGGGGAAGCAAAGGCAATCTGAAGATACTAATCAAAGCTTCTTGCTCCAGAACTCTTCCATCTATTTTTATATTAGAGAGGTAAAGACGTTAATTGAAAGGTGTCAGATTTGATTTCCCTATAAAATAAGCTAACATGATAGGACACGGCAAGCTAGAAGTCACTTAATTCTCACCAGTACACAGTAATTAGATGTGTATAAGAGACAGGAGAACGTGGTGGGCTGAGCCACAGGCGAGGCTGCAGTCGGGGCTGGGGTGAGGGGAGGCCGGCCGGGGGGCGCGGTGGGGCACGACAGCAGATTCGTATTCAGCTCTCGCACGGCCATGCCCCTCACCTGCTCGGGGCCTTGGCACATGAAGCCTCGCACGTTGAGCGAGGCGGGGATGTGTCTGAGCCACTCCGTGACCCATTTAATGCTGCAGTCACAGAACCAAGGGTTGTTCCGAGCGGTGAGCTGCTTCAGGTTGGAGAGGTTGTCGAAGACCCCTTGAGTCAACACGCGCAGCTGGTTGTTGGAGATGTCCAGCCGCTCCAGCTTCCGGAGGTTGGAGAAGGCTGTTAAAGGGATGTGGTTGATCTGGTTGTCCTGCAAGTAGAGCCTGACCAGGTGTGTACCCGGGAGGTCAGGAGGCGGGCGGGAGAGCGAGTTCCGGACGATGGAGAATTCCTTGAGCTTGGTGAGGTGGCCGAAGGTGCCCTCGGCGATGCCCTTGTTGGTCAGGAGGTTCCCGTCCACGATCAGACGCTCCAAGCTCGTGAGGTTCTGGAAGGCCATGTCTGAGATGACGGCGATGCGGTTCTCATCCACACGCAGCTCCTGCAGGTCCACGGGGAGGCCCACTGGCACGCTGCTGAGGTGGTTCTTGGACAGGAACAGCAACTTGAGGCTCAGGGCCTCGCGGAAGGCTCCGTCTTCCACGCCCACGGTGGAGATGGAGTTGTCATCCAGGTGCAGCTCCTCCAGCTTCAGGAGCTGGGCCAGGGCCGCCCGGGAAATGGTCTGAATGTTGTTTTCCTGCAGGTGGAGGACACGGACGTTCTTGGGGAGGTTCATGGGGAATTCGTCCAGTTGGTTGCCGTACAGGTAGACGGTGTGCACGGACTGAACGTTGTGGAGTTCTGCAGGAAACCCAGCATTATTAATTTGGTTGTTATGGAGGTAGAGCACAGTGACGCCCTCCGGGATCCCAAGAGGCACTGAGGTCAAGCTTCGCTCGTTACAGTAGCGAAGTTCCTGTCGCAGCGACACACACTAGGGCACGCCAGGGATTCTGACACCTGTGAGGAGAGCCCCAGGGAAATGAGAAGCCAAGATTTCAGGAAAAAAGCCCCCTGGCCGGGCCCCTGTGTGGTCTGTAGGCCCATTTCTGAAGTACAGCAATCAAACACAATGCTGTAGGGAAAAGAAAAGTAAAAAAATAAAAATTAAAAAAATAGAAACAGATAGCTAAACCAAAATAATGGAACAGGGTTCTCCAGTCCAGAGCTCCAACTAGAGGAAATGTCCTGAAGGCCAAGGTCAAAGAATATTCTTGAGGTCTCTGGTCTTCTCAGCCTACGTTGGCCTCTTTGCTGTTGTCCTCCATGTGCAAAAATATTTCAATAGGAAGAACTTTCCACCCAGGCAACAAGTAAAGCCAAGTTATCCGCGGCCACGAGGGGCCCAACCAGGCCGACAGAACCTCTTCCGTGGTCAGGCAGGTCAGTGTGGATCAGCCCACGAGCTTCTTGGTTAAGCTCAATCTGCAATCTGTTGTAGGAAAGAAGAGAGAAGAGAGTCAGTGCTGATCTGACTGTAGGTTTTTCAAAAATGCTGTGATTGGGACTAAACACCCAGAGGCTAAGAGCTGGCATTAAGTAATGTGTTAAGTAATAAGAATTCACTTGAAAAGGTATTCAAGAAATGAAAATGATTTGTCTTCATCGTCAAAAGAAAATCATAGTCTTGCCTCTCATTATCAATGATCATGCAGTGAATTTTACATCACAGTCGGCATCTTCTCTCAGAGATCTATTTGCATATCCAAACAGAGAGGCCCAAGAGGCTTGGGGCTGAATCTACTGAATCAAGGGTGACTATTTATAAATGCAGCTGGTCAGTCATATCTCACCTCGAAATGACTGGCTGAGCAAAAAATACAACTTAAGGGGAAAAATGTGAAACCCTCTTCAGTTATAAACAAATGCAAAATGGAGACTGATAAAGTCATTTGGAAAGATGTTTCTTTTCATTCGCCATTTTTTAATAAAAAACTGAATCAGTACACCTGAAACTAAAACAACACTGTAAATCACTTATGTTTCAATGAAAAATGATCAAGTAAAAAAGTGACAAACGAAAAAGATGCATCTCTCTAGATAATTTTATCTGTCCCCATTTTGCATTTGGCTTCCCTGCTGGCTCTGAGGACTCTGCTTCCCTGGGGGCTCAGATGGTAAAAGCCTGTCTGCAATGCGGGAGACCTGGGTTTGATCCCTGGGTTGGGAAGATTCTCTGGAGAAGAAAATGGACCCACTCCAGTACTCTTGCCTAGAAAACCCCATGGACGGAGAAGCCCGGTGTCCATGGAGTCGCAAAGAGTCAGACACAAGGAGACCCGAGTTTTATCCCTGGGTCAGGGAAGATCTCCTGGAGAAGGGAATGGCTGCCCACTCCAGTATTCTTGGTTGGACAATACCATGGACAGAACAGCATGGTGGGCTACAGTCCATGGGGTCACAAAGAGTTGGACACAACTGAGCGACTAAGCACATGAATATACTAAGCACACGGATATATATCAACCATATATAAAACAGAAATATGCATCCTTTTGATCTGACACTGCGATGAGGCAGTTGAAAGGTTATGTACAGGTGCATGTGTGAAGGCAGAGAGAACTTTTTTTTCCCTCCCCACTCCTTGCCTCCTCTCATCTCTGTCTGCCTCCCAAATAGCTCACACTTGAGCTACCACCCAGAATAACCAACTCCAGTCCATGGCACATTTCCACTTATCCCCTCTTTTGAGACCTCTAGGTACAGATGAGACACACCACTGTGATTCCTTTGAGAGCTGGCAAGCTCATGACTAGGAATAAATTATTTTTCAACAATGCAACCTTCCACCTGTGAGAGTTTTCCTGCTTCTAGAAAAGGATTTTCAGCAAACTTTGAAATGACAGGAGACACATTTGGGGAAGCAAAGGCAATCTGAAGATACTAATCAAAGCTTCTTGCTCCAGAACTCTTCCATCTATTTTTATATTAGAGAGGTAAAGACGTTAATTGAAGGTGTCAGATTTGATTTCCCTATAAAATAAGCTAACATGATAGGACACGGCAAGCTAGAAGTCACTTAATTCTCACCAGTACACAGTAATTGAAACAACTTGCATCTAATGCATAGAGGAACTATTTGAAATTGTTTCCTTGACTATCTTTACATGCGTGAGAACTAAGTCACTTCAGTTGCGTTTGACTCTTCGCGAGCCCATAGATGGTAGCACGTCAGGTTCCTCTGTCCATGGGATTCTCCAGGCAAGAATACTGGAGTGGGTTGCCATGCCCTCCTCCTGGGGATCATCCTGATTCAAGGATCAAACTCTCGTGTCTTTTGTCTTCTGCCTTGTAGGCAGGTTCTTTACTACTAGCACCGCTTGGGAAGTCCGCTGTTTATGTTTTTAAACATAGTTAAAAAGACAAAAAAAAAATGTACTATTCAAGTGTCCAGAATGTTAAATTTGTTCTACCATTAAAAAGATCATGAACCATTTAAAAAATGCCTTTGCTGATCAAAAATGGTGATATACATTTTCAGTTGTTCGGAAAATGTTGAAAAAAAAGGAGGGTGGTCAAGAGTCTCTTTCCAGGCAAGAAGGATGGGTGTGATACTTTATTAAAAATCAAGAATTATTTAATTTGCTAAAAATTACAAATATATGTTTTGTCACAGGAAGCAGGAGCAATCCTCTCTAGCAAAAATCTCCCTATCAGCTTACCGAATAATTTAGGAAAAACAAAAATCAAAAAACTAAGGATAGTGTGGGAAAGGTGAATTCAGTGCCATCAGCTTGATGCCATCCCTAGCTTAGGTTTCAAATTATCAAACCATCCCAACATTCCCTCACAGCTGCTACTGAGTGTGCTCTTTGGTCCAACGACATGAACTTAACCTGGGAAGTTGTTGGTAACACAGAACGTGGGCCTCAGCAAGAGTCTAGCACAATAAAATTTGAGGAACACTGCCCTAGACACAGTGCCATCTTACTCAATCATCAGAATGCTTTAATTTATTAAATGTAAAATAAATGCGAGAGTATTTCAAGTGACTGCTTTGAGAAGAGGAAAAGCCTAAGGCAAACCAATGACTCTGGTCCCGAGGAGACGGTCTCAGATTACACCTTATGTGTAAATGACATCTTATAAGTAGAGTCGCACAATGACCAAATATATCACTTGGCTTCAACAGATCCTTGGAAATGCATGTTTGAATCACAGACACTAATATCCAGTAGGAGCGGAAAGAGTTATCTGTCATCAGAGGACACACTCTCATAAAGTGTGATTTATCTAAGAACAAAAATCGGTTTGGTGCTATTAGCATTTCCTCTTCAAAGAAGGTAGGAAACTGAGACTGAAAGAATAGAATCTAACACATTTTTGAGGATTCCACAGGAATCTTCCACGTGTGAAAGTGGTGCACAAGGAACCGAATTTTCCAACGGAGAAAAAATAACTTCCCCCGGGTCTTTAAATTCTTATGTAAAAATAATAGATGCTTCTCAACTGCATTTGCAAGCTTAGTTTTAAGGTCCTAGAAGCAACAAACCAATGTTTCCAGATGGTAGGATTTGTTTAGAAACTTTATCCGTGAATAGCCTCAAGGCACTAATGATTGAAGCATCAGCTCTCAGGAAAAGACCCTGATGTTGGGAAAGATTGAAGGCAAAAGGAGAAGGAGACCGCAGAAGATGAGATGGTTAGAGAGCATCACTGACTCCATGGACGTGAATTTCAGCAAGCTCTGGGAGACAGCGCAGGACAGAGGAGCCTGGCGTGCTGCAGTCCAGGGGGTCGCAAAGAGTGGGACAGGACTCAGCGACTGAAGAGCAACCGTGAGGATGACTGGCCGCCAACAAAGCATTCAGACATGGGGCTGGGGCCACACTGTGCACCCACATGGCAAATATTCCACGCTCAGGACAGAGGAGCCTGGCGTGCTGCAGTCCAGGGGGTCGCAAAGAGTGGGACAGGACTCAGCGACTGAAGAGCAACCGTGAGGATGACTGGCCGCCAACAAAGCATTCAGACATGGGGCTGGGGCCACACTGTGCACCCACATGGCAAATATTCCACGCGCTTCAGTCCTGCGCTCTGAAAGGGGAGGAAAACGCCCTAGCAGCCAGCCCTTTGCCCCCGGTCTTACTCTCTGGCAGGTGTGCTTTACTTGTAAGTGGTTCTTGTATAATTACATAAGAGGAGGATGTGGTCCTGAAGAAAGACCCTAATGGGATTACATGGGGCAAACTGTCACTGTTTATCCCCCTCAACAGGCAAAAACTCTCATCTGCTTCACACTGTGTTGATCAGCTATGACAAGTTCAGCGCTGAATGAAAACAAGCTCTCAGGGTGCGCTTTGTGCTTCTTGGGAATCCCACAAAATAACTGCATGGCAGACTTGTTCTAATTCTTGGATCGACAACAGTCTATATATTACATCAGCCAGCAGACTGTATCTTTGTTCAAATCAGTGCAAGTGTTAAATCGCAGCCACCTAGCCAATAATGATTTTTAAGTCAAGCAGGCTGAAATCTCCATATTTTCAGCTGTAACTCCTACTAAATACTAAGGGGCGAAATCCTTCTTTGGAAAGGTCTGTCTTGGAAACTCTTTAACAGAAATCCTAAGATAGAGACTGAATTTATAGAGAAAGTGGCACAGTATGATGGTCAAAAGCATTGTTTCTGAGTCCTCACTCCACCTCTGGTCCCTTACCTGAAAAATGAGGATAAAATAGTTCCTAACTCAGCAGCACTGTTGAGAGGATTAAATAGGTAATATTTGTGAAAAGCTGTATGAGACCTGACACGTGGCAAGGATGTAATACATAAACTGTTATTCTCGGTGTACTTGTTATGATTCATGATATCCAAAGAGGTGGACTCCAAAATGTAGAGTAAAATAAAAATCACCTTTGACCACCCAGGTTCTCCATACTGACAGCTACTCCATGATTTCTCAACATCAGCACTATTCAAATTTTGAGCCAGATAATTCTTCTGGTGTGGAGCTGCCATGAATATAGAGAGATGTCTCCAGATACAGGTATGTCCCTCAGGGAAGGCAAAATGCCTCCAGTTAAGAACTAGTGACCTACTCCATCTTACAAGTACCTTAAAAGTTTAGTATTTTTATTCTGATTTTATAAAGAAAATTAAAGATGAATTTCTAATAAACTGAACCTAAACGTGCTTCATGCCATGGAAACCAAAAAAGCATGGAAACTCAGTATGTTTTTCCTCTATTTATTCAGCCAATATATTTGGCGGAGGGCACTGGAATGAGGGTACCTTCATGCAGAGCTGATATGGTTTTTGACTTTGTCAGTCTTAAAAATATAATGAGGGGAAAGAAGTGAATAAACAAGGAGTTATGGTGCTGTGTAAAGGTTTCTAGCCTCAGGGAATCAGGGAACTATGGCGCTTTGTAAAAAGCTCTAGTCTAGTCCTTGGGATAACAGGAAAAAGACAGCAGGGGGAGGATTGCCTTTGCAGGGCTCTGAAGGATAGGAAGGCGCAAGCCAGGGAAGAGATTTCAGAAGTTCTGCCCAGGGATGGCCGTAACTGGAACCAGAGGTGAAACCCAGGCCCGCTCAGAGGAGGAACGGAACTTCAGCCCCGCAGCACTTTCTCCAACTCTGTCTGCTTCCCACTGAGACTGTGCTATTTCTAGAAGCTAAGAAGCAAACCTGTGTTTCAGAATCATTAGCCACTTCCTAATGGTTGGATATGAAAAGATCCTACTTCAAAAGGTGTATTTAAAATACTGAGAGCAAAAATTGTGCCTTTTTTTTTTTTTCTTTTTCTTCTTTGGTCTTTGCTGTTGGTTTGAATATTGCACTGACTGTGTCTCCTCTCCAGGAAAGGAGAGATTATGAAGAAAGACTTAATGGAAGACGCTAGGTAAAAACACATTTTCATTTATATCAGAAAACACAGTTCCAAAAGCCTACGTATAAATCAACATGCAACCAGTTCTCTTTGGAGATAGCAACGACCTGGCCCCGCCTGTCTGTTAAAGATGCCAATGCCAGCAGCATCTAACGGAGCATTTAGCTCCTTTAATTTACCTCTTTCCATAGAAACTGAGGCTTAAAAGATATAAGTCAAGTAAAAGCTTTCTGTAAAGTGTGTCTCTCATAGTGCTACCTACAAAGTGGTTTGTTTTTTTTTTCTTCTTTCCTTTTTAATTAGTTCCAGGAGCTTGTATTCCAAGAGCCCTTAATAAACTCAGACTATAAAATCATAGTACAGAAAATAGGGATTATCAATAAGCACTGCTGACTGCATACGATAATGACATCAGGCCAAACCTAATAAAACCTTAAATGGTTCGGCCCGGAATGGCTCATGCCAAGAGACAGCACCATGCCTGAGTGATTCTACAAGTGAAAAAGCTAACTTGACAAGGAGTTCTCCTGGAAACATGTCCCCGGGTACATCCGACTTAGAGCTTCTGGAGTTCAGTTTGTGATTCAAAGTCAGACACACACAGGTGCAGAATCCATAGCCCCAACTGCACTGCGAATGTCTTTGTTACAATCTGGAAACACTAAAGCAATTTATAGATCCTGCACACATTTCCACATTCCTCTAGATAGCTTATAAATACTGTCCCTGCAACAATCAGGACAGGGCTATAGTTAGCTGGCCAAGATGTGGGGATTAGCAGAGGAATTCGGAGAAAAACAGAACAATAGCCGCCCCCGAACTTGAAACCAGTTTTCCGTCTCATTCACTAAAGCTTCATCAAGCCCCTTGAAGTTTTTCTCATTAGACAAATATTTTTCTTTGCTAAACCAAAGAGAGAGAAAGCAGGGAAAATGGGGGAAAGAGGGGAAGGAAAGAAAGGAAACACTTTATTTAAACAGTTGACAATTTTCTGGCTCCAGTCAGTCTAGAACTGAAAACATTAAAATTGGACCAAAAAAAAGAAAGAAGAAAAACTATTCTCCTGACAAGCATAAAATTCTCTAACACATTTGAAGAGTTGTTCTCACATGGATTTCAATGCAGTTGGTTTAAATAATACGCGTAAGTGTAGTACTAGTTACAACATTACAAACTCAGATGCATAAACTTTGAGGACACATTTATTACTGCCATACGGCTGCTTTCAATCTACTGGGGAGCCCCCACTGACCATCCCTGGGGTTCATATAAGTCTGCATAATTGAAGGCTGCAAGACTAAGCCTTTAGGATATTTAATAAGCTCAATGGTGAACAGACACTGATAGAGAAGAATTTTTTGAGGCATCACCAATAGGGAAAGAAAGAAAAAGCGTATGGTCCACAAAGGATGGAACCTGCCATAGCTCATGTCTATACACTTTTCAATCCATTTTAAAAGGATGTGGTTCAGTCATTCATTCGTTTGCTCAGATACTAAGGATCTCATGGTTCAGGTAGAAAAAAAAAATGCTGGTATTTTTTAGACTCATCTTTTGGAGAAATTTTCCCATCATCTGATCCAGTGATTTCCCATCCTCAGGGGTCATCAGAAACACTTGGGGAAAGTGATAAACCATTAGGTTCCTGGGTCCTGACCTGTAGGTTCTGGTTTGCCTGGTCTTCAGAGAAGTCTGGGCAGAGACACTTTGTCAATTTTCCCCAGATGGGTCTGATGATCATTTTCTTCAGTGTCTGACCACTCAGACACCACTGATCAGGAACTGCTTTCAAGAAACTGAGACAACTGGTCCTTCTTGTGTCCAGACCAAACCAAGAGAGAGGTAGAAGTGAGGTGGGGGCGTGGAAACACCAAAGGATGTCAGGATTTAGTGGAGCCAGAATTTAATCTGACCTCTGACCTCAGCTCAGAGTTCCAGAGAATAGCAAGCAGAGATAAGAAGGCCCCTCTTAAATGAACAATGCAAAGAAACAGAGGAAAATTTCCATTCTAGAACAAGAAAGGCTAGAAATTTCTAGAAAGTTAGAGATGTCAAGGGAACATTTTGTGGAAGGATGGGTAAGATAAAGAAAAGATAAAGACCTAACAGAAACAGAAGAGATCAAGAAGAGGTGGAAAGAATACACAGAAGAACCATATAAAAAGAGTCTTCATGACCTGGATAACCACGATGGTGTGGTCACTCACCGAGAGCCAGACAGCCTGGAGTGTGAAGTCAAGTGGGCCTTAGGACTAGCATTTCCATGAAGAAAATCAGAGGACAGAAATCCAGCAGAACTATTTATAATCCTCAAAAGATGATGCTGTGAAAGTGATGCCCTCAATATGTCAGGAAATTTGGAAAACAACAATGGCCACAGAACTGGAAAAGGTCAGTTTTTCACTCCAATCCCAAAGAAGGGCAATGCCAAAGAGTGTTCAGACTGCAGTACAATTATGCTCATTCCACATGCTGGCAAGTTTATGCTCAAAATCCTGCAAGTCCGGCTTCAACAGTACATGAATTGAGACCTTCCACGTGTACAAGCTGGATTTAGAAAAGGTAGCGAAACCAGAGGTCATATTGCTAACATCTGTTGGATCATAGAAAAAGCAACAGAATTCCAGAAAAAACCATCTACTTCTGCTCCACTGCCCGCACTAAAGCCTCTGACTGTGTCCGCTGCTGAGTCTCTTCAGTCGTCGGTTGCCATTTCCTTCTCCAATGACTGTGGGGATCACAACAAATTGTGGAAAATTCTTAAAGAGATGGGAATACCAGACCGCCTTACCTGCCTCCTGTATGCAGGTCAAGAAGCAACTAAGAAGCAAGTTAGAACTGGACATGGAACAACTGTCTGGTTCCAAATTGGGAAAGGAGTATGACAAGGTTGTATATGGTCACCCTGCTTACTTATCGCCTATGCAAAGTACATCATGCGAAACACCAGGCTGGATGAATCACAAGCTGGGATCAAAATAGAAGAAACATCAATAATCTCATACATGCAGATGATACCACTCCAATGGTAGAAAGTGAAGAGGAATTAAAGATCCTCTAGGTGAGGGTGAAAGAGGAGAGTGAAAAGTTGGCTTGAAACTCAGCATTCAAAAAACAAAGGTCAGGGCATCCAGTTCCATCACTTCACGGCAAATAGATGGGGGAAAAGTGGAAGCAGTGACAAGATTTTATTTTCTTGGGCTCCAAGATCACTGTGGATGGTGACTGCAACCATGAAATTAAAAGATGCTTGCTCCATGAAAGGAAAGTTAAGACAACCTAGAGGGCATATTAAAAAGTAGAGATATCAGTATGCCTACAATGGTCCATATAGTCAAAGCTATGGTTCTTCTAGTAGTCATGCAGAAATGTGACTTGAACCATAAAGGGTGAATTGAACCATAAAGAAGGCTGAGCACTGAAGAACTGATGCTTTTGAACTGTGGTGCTGGAGAAGACTCTTGAGAGTCCGTTGGACTGCAAGGAGATCCAACCAGCCCATCCTAAAGGAAATCAGTCCTGAATATTCATTGGAAGGACTGATGCTGAAGCTGAAACTCCAATACTCTGGCCACCTGATGAGAAGAGCAGACCTGTTGGAAAAGACCCTGATGCTGGGAAAGATTGAGGGCAGGCGGAGAAGGGGATGACAGAGGATGAGATGGTTGCATGGCATCACCAATGCAATGGCCACGAATTGGAGCAGACTCCCAGGGACAGTGGAGGACAGAGGAGCCTGGTGAGGTTCATTCCGTCAGGTCAAGAGTCAGACAGAAGTTAGTGGCAACAAAAAGAAACAACAGCTCAGCCACTTCCATTAATGGAAGGACAGCAAACACTAACCCTCTTTCAACACGGCCTTTTTATCTCATTAGCAGATAATAAGCCATGGGGATTGCTGAGAACACTAAATATAATGCATATAAAGTAAACCCGATACACTAAGTAGGTATTTAAGAAACTGTAACTTAGCAAGGTAGAGATTGCATTGGGTCGACCAAAAAGTTTGTTACATCTCATGGAAGAACTTGAATGAACTTTTTGGCCAACCCCATATAAGAGAGAGCGAGCCTGTCTCTGAGGGCAGCTGACTTGGACAGCTTTTCCACAGACTAGCTGTGCTAACTCGGGCACATTACTTCATTTCCCTATGCCCTAGTTCACTCATATGCAAGACGGGGAAACGATGATACTAATCTCCTGGTTGCTGGAGGACTATAAATCACTGAGCATTTCATCTAACATACGGAAAACATGCATTCAATGTGCCATTCCTATTATAAGCATTTTGAAAACTAAGAAGAAGCCCTTGTTTCAGGGAGCTTCTGTCCTGAATTTAGTAGAGAGGAGGTTCTTTTGAATTCATCAGGTTTTATTTTCCTCTGATTTTCATTCCCTATTTTTACCACAGTTCTTTCCTATCTAGACACATACACCTTTCCATACATTAACCTGACAAATATGTGAAGACATTCATTGGGTCTCTAAGCTCTTCTCCTTTCCTGTGTAAATGTCCCTTCTATTTCAAGTGTTCCAGGATCTCAGCAATGCTGATGCCTTCGTTGGTAATGCCTTTCTTGATATGCATTGTGCAGAATGGAAGATAAGACTCTTAATGGTCTGACCAGCAGAAGTGCAGCTTAGCAAATACTCAGGGAACATGCATTCCCTGCCAGGCACAGAGCTGGTTACCAGAAAGACAACTATGAACGGCCCTTGCTATTGAGTGAGTAAAGGTTTATGTCAGATCAAGTAACTCTTTGTATAGGATCTTTATGGGACTTCCCATGTGGCTCAGTGGTAAGGAATCCGCCTACCAACGCAGGAGACACAGGTGCCATCTCTGGGTCAGGCAGATCCCCTGGAGTGGGGCATAGCATCCCATTTCAGTGTTCTTGTCTGGAGAATCCCATGGACAGAGGAGCCTGGCAGGCTACATACACTCCATGGGGTTGCAAAGGACTCAGATACTACTTAGCTACTGAAAACAAAACACAGACTCTTTAATATCCAACACATTTTAATATATTTCGTTTTATCTAATCCCCAAACAACCCATCAGAGATATTTTTATCAACCTCAAATGAAGTCCACGGAGATGACATAATTTGCCTGAAGCCACATAGACAGCACAGAAAGTCAGTATGATCAATTTTCTACATGCAAATACAAGCTTCAAGTATAATTTTATGAATGGTGTTACAATGGTATTGAAACTAGTGCCCATCTTCCTGCAAACCTAAAGCCCCTCCTCAGTGCTGAAATTTACAAAGCCAGCAGCAGCCTGGGATTTACATGGGTACCACTTGCAAGCAGCACTGGGACATAAGTAAAGGATAATTACACCAGGGGGCCCATTACTGCTCTCCCTAAGTGACTTCAGCGCTCAGCGGGAATAGGAAATCAAGGGCTGCCCAGCTGGCGAGCCAGGTGTCAAGGACTGGAGGCACTGAAGGACAAGTGGCTACTGATAAGCTGGTAGCAAGACAGATAGCAAAGTCTCCTTGTGTGTTAGCTGCTGAGTCCTGTCTGACTCTTTGCAACCCCATGGACTGTAGCCCATGAGGCTCCTCTGTCCATGGAATTCTCCAGGCAAGAATATTGGAGTGGCTTTCCATTTCCTCCTCCAGGGGACCTCCCCCACCTAAGGATCAAACCCGGGTCTCCTGCATTGCAGATTCTTTATTGTTTAAGCCTCGAGGGAAGCTCCTTGCCCCCTTCGTATCCAAGAGTCCCAAATTTGTCACCATTACATTCTACAGTTTGGGAAAATTTTTAGGTGGGTCACTGTAGGAAACGTAAGAGATGTGGGTTTGATCCCTCGGTCAGGAAGATCCCCTGGAGGAGGGCATGGCAACTGAACCCAGTATCCTTGCCTGGAAAATCCCATGGACAGAGGAGCCTGGTGGGCTACCGTCCACGGGGTCGCAAAGAGACGGACTCAACTGAAGTGACTTAGTGCACATTCACGCACGTGCTGCAGGAAAACCACTGAAACGATAAAGTAATTGACAACTGTCTGTCATACAGCCACCTTATGTACACTCTTTAAATGAAATGTTGTAGGTGTCCCAAGTTCTTGAATTCCAAGTGAAAACATCTGTAGAAAGTGGGAAGTGTTAGCTACCAAACAGCACTTTTAGGGAAAATCTTGCTTCGTCTTCTTTTACTCTACAAGAGGCTGTGTTCAGACAATCCCATAAAAGCACCTGACACCAGGGACTCTAAAAGGTTTCCTCCCCCTCCTTCCACCAGAGAACTCAGCATGCAGTGCTCATTCTGAACACGTGTGCCCCTTCCCATGCTCTCCCCTAGGTGCAATCTGCCAGCATTGATCTGGAGGAGCAGGTGAGAGTGAGAATTCATCCTCTTTTCCTCGTTCCTGCCTTTCTGTTTTTCCAAAGGCAAGCTGTGCAGTGCTAGAACAAAAGAGTCGAGCTTAAATTTTAAACAGTTTCTGATAGTTCAAAAGAAAGAATAAGCAAATAACTCTAGCTGCATTATCCACTAGTCTCCTGTATATTGCCAACTTGAGTTCAGATTCAGCTAAATATCCTAATACCTACTGACCGCTCGCTACTACTAGTCTTGTGAAATACCTTACAGAGGCCTGAGAAATAAATCATCACTATTTTACAAATAAGGAAACAAGCTTGGAGAAATTGGTGTCTTCTACCCGTTCAAATAATAGCATATCTCACAAATAGGACTGCAGTATGCAACTCACTTTCACTGGCTGGAAAACATCAGCACTGCACCCACAACACCACCTTTCTTTCCTTACCAGCTTAGGATATATGATCTCTCATTTTAAAAATTCCTCTGCCAGCACCCCAGGGTCTCTTGTCCTCGATTCTTTCATGACACTAATCAAGCAAACACTTGATTCCCATGTCCGCCTGAGTTTCAGAGTCCCACCAGAGAAAGTCACTTAACACCACACGCTAGGTCTATCTTAAAGAAGAAATCCCAGGGACTTCCCTGGTCATCCAGTGGTTAATAATCCTCCTTCCAATGCAGAAGAGTCAGGTTCGATTTCTGGTAGAACTAAGATCCCATATGTGGTGGAGCAAAAAAGCCCGCATGCCACAGCTAAAAAACCCATATGCTGCAACTCGAGAGAAGCCTATGGCCCCACCTAGCAATTTTCCTGTATTCAGACTTCTCTGGAAGGCACCCCCTCCATTCTCCTCAAAGATGGCATTAACCTTCAGTCTCTTGACACCTCCACTCGCAATAAAACAATGCATTTTCTACTGCTATGATCCCCATAGAGGGAATGGCTCCTCCAAAGCAGATCAGCAGAGAAGAGGCACGGGGGGACTTGAACTCAGGCATGGTCTGCAGGGCCTTGCTCCTAACCTGTATTCCGCCTCCCTGTCAACTCCACACAGTCACAGAGTGGTCTGCTGGTGCTCACTATTGCCTCCCCAGAGTCTAGAGCAGCACGTGGCAGGCATTCAAGAAGTGTCTGCAGAATAAATGGACATATCAAAGGGCGACCTTCAGATGATTACTTTGTTTGAAGAGGCAGTCTGTAAAAACTCTTCCACATCTTCAATCTGAGGTCCCATAAGGAATCGTGGAGATAATATTTCAGAACTGGCTTCAAGAGTTTTATGCTACACTAACCCAGCTGCAGAGATTGATGGATAAATAGTCCCTAAACACAAAGGAACTAAATGACCTTAGGAAAAGACACAGACCACGCAAGTGGAAAATAATTGTAATTACTACAGCACTGTACTTGTTTTACAAAATGACATCAAATTCTCTGCTCTTCTTCAGCAAGAGCACCATTCACGTGAGATCAGTGTCATCTATATAACTACAAACGCTGTTTGATGAAAGGCATGTTTGATCATGCTAGCTACTTAACACCTCAGTTCTAAAATGGTGATGATCTGAATACAGGTAAGTCTTTACAGTGTATAGCAAATATGTGTTTATGCTCATATATACCAACAGCTTATAAATATTTACGTACATTCAGTGTGATAGTTCAACTTTGCTTTAATCGTACATCACTTTAGCACTTCACATAGTTAGCATCGTCACAAAACAGGCCAGTTTGAGAGCTATAAAAACACTTATGAAAAAAATAAACTGAATCCAAAATATAAACATGGCCTATTTTCCCACCAAAATACTGCACCCCATATGTGTAGATATATTGAGACAAAATCTCGTGTCTCCTTCACAAGGAGAATGCAGATTTCAAGCATGATATTGATTAGGCACATGGAATGAAGTTATGCAGTATGCATTTCCAGGTACGTTATCTGGTTTTGATTCTAAAAAAATGAAACACTTATTGCTTAAGCCTATTTCAGTATGATAGGAATGGCTCTGAATGTAAATGGTGTAAAATTTTCTCACTGAATAAACAGGCTTTACAATGCACTTCCTCATCTTCAGAATACCTGTCATGCAGGTGTCAGACTATGTTCAGGGGACTATTTCTGGATTTGGAAGATGAGAAGGGATAAGAAATAGCAGAAAGACAATTATTTCTTTTCCTTGACCCTCTCCTTCTCTCAAGGACATTCTCCCTTGCCCTGACCCTGGATCACATTCAGATAGGGGCTGAGATTAAATCAAGGGATTTCTAAGATATAAAATAAAACCTCAGTTGAGAGGTATCAATACCATGTTCATTATAGCCACAGAATTCAGATACGAAGCTGTTCATAAGAAAGCAGCAATAATAAAAAACCTACACAACAGATTTTGAAAGCTACCTTTTAAAAATCTATACTGGTGGCCTTTCTCATCTGAATGAATTTTGAAATATGCAACCCCCCCTCACAATTGTTAGCAATTGAAACACACAAGCAGATCCTTTTATAGGTTTATACACAGTCAGAGTCCTGCTTTCATTTATAAACTCTGCAGGTTTCCAACTTTACCCCACTTGCAAAAAGCTTGTATTCTCTAAAGTATATGCTGCCGAACAATTTCAAACACTTTAGTCTTTGTTTAAATAAATAAATAAAAGAGCTTCCACCAAAAGAAGAAAAAAAAATTAGGAAAACCTGGTAACATTTCTTTTCTGTTTTAAGGAAAGCAAACCACAGCCTGACTTGGTCCATGTTACCTGGCCCATGTGCACAGAGCTGGCACCAGAGGGAGGCCACGGAGCTGTAAGGTGATCCCAGTGAAACACACACACACACACAAGCCACATGAAAAAGTTTTCACTGGCTTTTCATCTTTGTCTTAGCGACTTTAGAGTTGTTCAGCAAAGAGTTCCTATCTTCCCTTGTAAATAAAACTAAAATCCCATATACTAGAGAGTAACGTGAAGTTTTGGATGATAAAGCAGATTTTAAAGATCATGAATGGGAAGCAGAGCGTCACATGCTTGAAATCAGATCGTGTTCCTCATTCCCTCTCAGCTACACTTTCACACTTGACCGAAATGCAGGGGCCCCTGGTCCTTGGGAGTATTGTGGTGAGTCTAACAAGTTTTAACTTCTAAAGTATTACATCTAAATGGCAAGTCTGCTCTTTTAGACAAAACACTCAAGAAACAGATCAAGGAGAAATACTCGTGGGTGGGCAGCCACTTAATGTGACATGGTTTCCCAATGGACCTCTGTTTCCTCAAAAACCTTTTTACACCAGCTCCCTGATACAATTTCACAATTACAAACCAATTTCTTTGGACTAGAATGTTACCCTCTCTAGAAATCCAAATATCCTTGGCAGACATTCTAAATCAGGCGAAGTGTACAGACTTTCTCGTAAAGCTAGTATTTCTCATTCATTCATTCATCAAACAAGGGTTGAGTGGCTATTCTGTGCCAGACACAGCTCAAGGCCCTTGGGATACAAAGATGAACAAGACAGATAAAGTCCCGCCAGCCAGAAAGATGATATATTTCTAAAGTAAGACGGAAAAGAAATATCAAATAACAACTACAAACCTGAGACTGGAAATGATAAAATTACGAGCGATGTCATGAAGGACATAAAGAAGTACGATAAAGGACACTTGGTGGCCGTGAATGTGGATTAAATATGGCACACGTCGATGGTGTCTTGGAGAACGGGATTTCCAAAATGAGCAGTCGATGCCCATGGGGGAGCTGGGACCAGGGCGAGCAGAGGTTAACCCAGCAGGCCAAGTCTTAGTGTGAGCAGGGGCAAAGTCGGAAGGTAGGAAGACTGCTCTTTCCCCGGACGTCAAAGACCAGTGTGGCTGGGGATGTTCTGAGAAGAGTGGGGTGTGTGGGGGGACCAAGGATCCTGACGGGCCTGGACACACAAGCCCCTGAGGCTTTGGTAAACTACTTGGATTTTTAAGTTCAGTGGAAATACTGCACTTTAATGGACTAGAAGGAAGGGAAAGATGAAAGCGGACAGCCTCCTGCTGTACAGCTTGGAGTGGAAAGAGGTCTGGGGGGAGGGGAAGTTAGGAGGAAGCCAAAGAGGCAGTTTTATCAACACGGGGAGCCGGGGGCGGTGGGGGAGAAAAGCACCTCCAACCTGCTAAGGTCTGAATTGTTGCCGCAAACGTCCTTTTTCAGAGAGCTCCCCAAGGCTGCCCCGCTCCCATTTTTTCATGTCTCCAATTCTCTTTGGAAATAGAAGCTGCCTACATAACGAATAAATAAAAGAAACGGGGCTCTACCTGAAGAATCTGGAAGACAAAGCGAGGTACCCATGCGGCCTAAAGACACCCCGCCATTCACTAGAAAGCGCTCCTCCCGCCTCTTATCGCAAGCCCCGAAGCCTGTCACCCCGCTGGGCAGGCTGTCCCTTCCATCGGGAAAGGTGCAGATCACCCACTGTTTCCGAGCAGGTCAATGGGTCCCTCGCCGTAAATTATTCCGTGTGCTGAAGAAAAGCATCGGCTTTTTAAATTCTTTTCTTGAAGCTATGAACATAGCCCGGCAAGTCATCATAGGTAGTTGTGAAATCGTGGCCTTTCATGACCCCAGTGACACACGAGTGGCTTCTGTGGTCAGGTTTGGCATCCACGCGTGCTCACGCCGTCTCACAGGAATGCAGGTGTGTGTGTACCACCGGCCGGGCACCCTGCAGGCGAGGTGGGCACCCCGCTTCCTGCCTTTACCCGAAATATGTTCACACATTTCCAGACCTGAATCTCCTCATGAGGAGTGAGCCAGTCTTTGAAGGAGACGTCACAAGTGCAAAAACTGTGGGTGTTTGGCGTCAGGATGTAATGAAGCAAATTCCCACATGAAACAACCATTTCTGTCTGCTTCCTTTGAGCATGGCTAAGCCCTGACCTTGGGCTTCCCTGGTGGCTCAGAGGGTAAAGAATCCCCCCGCCATGCAGGAAACCTGGGTTCAATCCCTGGGTCGAGAAGATCCCCTGGAGAAGAAAACAGCTACCCACTCCAGTATTCTTGGGCTTCCCTTGTGGCTCAGCTGGTAAAGAATCCGCCTGCAACGCAGGAGACCCGGGTTCGATCCCTGGCTTAGGAAGATCCCCTGGAAAAAGGAAAGGCTGCTCACTCCAGTATTCTTGCTTCAGAAATTCCATGGACAGAAGAGCCTGGTGGGCAGGCTTCAGCCCAGGGGCTGCAAAGAGTCGGACACAACTGAGTGACTAACACAGGAGCCCTGGCCTGGGTGTTTTCTCAGGAAGCTGTGATCGCCTGACTCTCTTGCTCGTGCCTCAAGGAAGCCGGAGTATGAGGATAATCTCCGCTAGCGTGAGGTCCTGAAGGAGCTGAAACTGGTCAGAGAACCGCCCTCAGACCATGACCCGCGCCCTCCCATAGCCCTGAAGGCTGGCAGCATCTTCCAAGCTGTGCTCTTTGTAGCCAAGGTCCAGAACGCCCTGCCCCAAACCTCCTCCCAGCGCTGGGTGATTCGCTCGTGGGTCTGTCCTCTCGAGGTTCTGACACCTCTAGGTGTCACTTGCTTCTCTGAGGGAGGAGAGTGCAGAGCTGGTGTGTGTGGGACAAGCCCCTTGGGGTTCAAGACGGAGCCCCAGTGGAAACAGAAGAGGCTTGGGACCAACTCTCTCTTTTGCTACTTTCCAAGCAGCCCTGGTGGAGTCAGACTTCTAAAGTCAAACCTGCCTGGCCTTCCAGGGCATTCTGAAAGACAGATCAATCACAGGTCCAAGGTAGGAGGACTGTACACACTTTATGAACAGTCTGTTAATAAGAGATACCTTTTCAAAGATTAGATATGTGGCCGGCATCTCTGCAACCCTTGCTCAGGGGCCTGCGAATGTTTGGGGCAAATCTGAGGATGGCAGGGGCTCTTCACATGATCAGACAACCTTCCTCCGTGAAAAGTGGTGAAGAGTTACTGAATAAATATGAACGTCACCTTGGGATTTTACTTCCTAAGCATATCTTCAGGTTAATAGAAATATAATTAATTTAAGAAACTTATCAATAACTCACACGCATTGCTAGAATTGCTAATTCTTCAAGCAGTAGAAATACGAATAAATAGTTCATTTGTAGGACCTCCCTGGAGGCCCAGTGTTTAAGGTCTGTGTTTCCATTGCAGGGAGCATGGTTTGTATCCCTGGCCAGGGAACAGAGATCTCTCATGCTGCATGGAACAGCCAAAACCAACAAGCAAAACAAAATCCACTCACGTATTCATTATCAAATGCCCACTACCCAACTGGTGATGGATTGCTATAAACTGAACTGTGTCCTTTAGAACTCAAATGCCGAAGTTCTAATTCCTAGGATCTCAGAATGTGACACAAGGTCTTTAAACAGGCACTGAGTTAAAATGAGGTCATTACAGTGGGCCCTAATCCAATACGACTGGTCCCTTGAAAGAAGAGATTATAGAACATGGAGACACCCAGAAGGAAGGCCATGATGTAAGGGAGCCTCAACCCTGCCTTGAGTTTGGATTTCTAACCTCCAGAATTATGAAAACATAAATTTCTGTTGTTTAAGTCCCCCAGTATGTGGTATTTTGTAACATCAGTCCAAGCAAGCTAATACAGAGATATGCTCAGTTTGATGATTCATGATGCAGTGGAAAAGAAAGATATGCCAAAACTAAGACAAGGTGATTAAGAACAGCTCACTTACATCCAACTCTCAGAGCAAGACAGCAAAGCAGATTTGTTTGTAAACCAAAGGAAGGTTTTTCTTCTAGACATCCACTTTAAACCTAATTTCAGCTTCTAGAACTCCCCAGAAGGATTTCTCATTCTTGGAGCTGAAAACGTTCAAAACGTTCTTTTCCCAGGTGCCGTGGTCATGTCCCCAGCAGATCCAAGAATCCACCCATCAGATTATTTTCCCTTAGGGTATTAAAACACAGTGAATATAGTTCCCAAGTAGGTCCTTGTTAGTTACCTATCTTAAGTATAGCAGTGTGTATGTGTAACTCCCATCCTCCTAATTTATACTCCTACTTTTCCTTTGGCAACCATAAATTTGTTTTCTAAGTCTGTGAGTCTATTTCTGTTTTGTAAATAAGTTCATCTGTATCTATTTTCAGATTCCACATATAAGCAATATATGTGATATTTGTCCTTCTCTATTTGACTTATTTTGCTTGTCATACTTCAGTGTGATAATCTCTGTGTCCATCCATGTTGCTACAAATGCCATTGTTTCATTCTTTTATATGGCTGAGTCATATTCTATTGTATGTTTACAGCACAACTTCTTTATCCATTCATCTGTTGATTAATGCTTAAGTTGCTTCCATTATAAAGAGTGTCGCTATGAACACTAAAGTGTGTGTATCTTTCTGAATTACTGTTTTCATCTTTTTGGGACATATGTCGAGGAGTGGGATTGCTGGACCATATAGTAGGTGTGTTTTCAGATTTTTCAGGGATTGCCATAGCAGTCTCCCCAGTGGCTGCACCAATTCACATTCCCACCAACCACGCAGGGGGGCTCACTTCTCTCTGTCCCCTCTCCAGCATTTATTTATAGGCTTTCTGATGATGACCACTCTGACTGGAATGAGTTTTAATTTACATTTCTCTAATAATTAGAGATTATTTAAACTCTATATTATAATTAATAAGAAAAAATTTTATAATGCAATAAAATCGGGAAACAAAAAGGAGCTATTTATTGTATGAAAAACTACTTGAATGGCTTAGAAACACTCATGAAGACAAGTTAGTCAAAATTTCTAGCAAATTAGGGGACATAGAAGTAAGGAGCGGGCAGAATCTTAAAAATCTGGAATGATTTTACATTCAGATTACTCTCCACATGCCTACTTGCTTTTATTTTAATATAAGAAACTGCAAATCGGAGTTGATGCATTAAGGGAAGGAAAACAAGATTAATTCAATCAGTGGGTCCACAGGCAGGCAACAACTTGGACCTTACATCAAAAGATTGGCAAGGTAGTGTCCATTCAGATAGTTTTGTGTTTCACTGATTAAATATTTTTATGACTTCTTTACTTAACTGAAATTACTACCAAAATTATATCTGATATTAGATTACTTGTACACTATATACATTTTCAAATGTATAACATGGTTCTATTAGCCCTATAATCTGGGGGCGGGGTGGGGGTGGGAAGACCTGTGACTCATTATTGAGGCAAAAACTTAAGCAGAGGTGCTGAGCACCATCCAGTGGAGAGTTACCACTACTGAAATAAATGGTGCTCCCTACTTCCAGTTATATTTGTAAGTTACTGAAAGAGTAATGTGGCCAAGAGAGTTAAAACAAGGAACTTTCTTGACAAAAGAGAGCTGGAGACAGAGGAAGCTAAACAGAGACAGAGAAGAGACAGAGAAACAGAGGGGAGCAGGTGAGGGGAGAAGATTTTAATCAGATGGAAAGGAGCCCGGGGATAATATTAAAGGAAAAGATGAAAACGCACCAAGTCTTCCATACCCAGGCACTCCGACTACCTGAATTATTCATCAGGTTCACTGCAATTAGGCCCCCAAAGGGCTGTGGATTCTTCGTGGTGTCTTCTGAGCTGGAGACAGAGGAAGCTAAATAGAGACAGAGAAGAGACAGAGAAACAGAAGGAAGCAGGTGAGGGGAGAAGATTTTAATCAGATGGAAAGGAGCCCGGGGATAATATTAAAGGAAAAGATGAAAACGCACCAAGTCTTCCATACCCAGGCACTCCGACTACCTGAATTATTCATCAGGTTCACTGCAATTAGGCCCCCAAAGGGCTGTGGATTCTTCGTGGTGTCTTCCTTGTAGCCTGTGATGATTCTGAAACGTGGCTGAGAGTCACACCTTTGCTCAGCAGCAGTGGCAGCGGACGAGGCTGAGAGGGCCGCGGTGGTCTTCCCATTTGCTTTCCTAGTCCCCCGGTCCCAGCCCTCTGGGCAGAAGCGGCAGGAAAGACTAACCCCTTCCCATCCCCTGAGCACTCTTTGCGGGCGCTTCCCTAGGACTGCTCTGAGCCGCAGCTATTCAGAGCACTTTAGTTCATCGGCATCCTTTATTCCTGCTGCCATCAGTCCAGTCTCAAAAACCGTAAGAACAACAACAAAAAAATCTTCTCAGTTTTAAGAACAATTTTTAGGCTTATTTGCCGTGCCTCTGATTTTTCTTCTTTTTCATTTTGGTGGCGCTTTCCACCTCTCACTCAATTTCTTCATCTACAGTAATTTGTGCAGACAAATGCTGCCCACAGCAATCATTAATACTGAAGGGAGGGCCTACTGTGAATAATAATGTTCAAAGACTTGGGCTTGGTTGTAAGAGGTCAAAAGAAATCAAAGATACAGTCTGAGTCCCTGAACCATGTACATTATAGTTCCATAAACAAAATATACACATTAGAGGAGATTACCAAGCAGCAGATAAACATGTGAAATATAAACGAAATAAGTATAAGTGAAGGAGGATCCGGATAAGTGTTAGGAAATAAATCATGACTTTACTCCTAAACATTCCACTGGTACAGGCAAGTCACTTAGTTTTCCTGGTCACCCTATCAGGCATCTTTATGGAAAAGGATGGACTCCTCATTATATCTAAGCTCCTTTCTTTCTATCCATCCAGCCCCCCTCCAAAAAACAAAACAAAACAAAATCTTCACTAAAATGTTTTCAAAAACTAATAAAATACGGTAGGGTTAATTTAGGTGGGACCAGCTTTGACACTGTTGAGTTCAGAGAAATATATTATAGAAAGCAATAGATGGGGTTTTAACCAAAGCAGTACATTCTAACATTGTTAAAATGGTCCCATTAAGACACGGTGAAAAGTCACCTTTTGCTACCCAGAAACCTGGACAGTTTTAATCTCTGATCCCTTCTCCTTTCTTCATTCAGGATTCAAATACCTGCCAAGATTTGACAAAAAAAGAAAAAGAAGGAAAAAGAGAGAGGGAACCCCTTCATCTTCTATCAGAAGTCATCTGTCCTTATCTTGTCCTCAGCAGAAAGCATCACTCATCAGCAAACAATAAGAAAGACAGGGGCATTTTTTAATACACCAGTCTTAAGCTTATCAGTCATTTGGTCAATGCTGGTTTTTTTAGAAAAAATTATGACATGTCATTTTTTAAATTTTTTCTTCCTTAATAATCAAGGCCCAGATCCTCAGCTTTCCTCTCCTCCATGGATACAAGCAGAGGGGTCTCCATCGACTCTTGCCTGGAGCTCACCTCAGTGGAGCAGCTGCAGTTACCAAGTGAGCGTGTATGAAGCACAGGGCTCCAGACTAGCAGCCTTCAGGGAATTCAGAAACGAATCAGTCTAAGTCCTTGCCCGCCTGTTACTTAGGAGACCAGAAGACAAGGAAGATGGATAAATGAATAATTGAAGGCAGAAGGTCATAAATGTCATAACTGGAGGTATCAACACAATTATATACAGGCAGAAAAGAAAGGGAATATTTGATTGGGAATATCTGAAAGACTTGGAAAGTAAGTGGCATTTGAGATTAGCTCTAGTTCTAACTCCTTACTGAGTTGTAAAGAAGAAAACCACTTAACAACCCCCAGACTCCCTAAATAAGCCTGAGCACAGTGATAATCATTAATATGGGATTAAACAGATTTTGCTCTGCAGTGTATCTTTAAAACATTATTAATTTGTTTTACACAGGAATGAAGAATCCCCACACAGAATTCACATGCCTCAAAGGATATGCTATAAACTCAGAATATTCAAGCAACTTGTTTCCTAATAAATAATTTGCCAGATAAATTCAGCTAAAGGGCAAATAATGTGACGTGAAGGTAAAGTTCCTAAAGCAAAATTATGCCCACTCCTTCTATTTGACTGTCCATAATAATCAGAGGTTTTGTGAAATCAGTTTTCTGTACTGAATGTAGGACTCCATCCATTAAGCTACTCCGGCTTTGAGAACTCAAACGTGGCTTTGAACAAACACTGACAAAGACAAAGAGAGCACAGAAAATAATCAATCCTGATTTCTCCCATTTGTTCCCTGAGCTACAGGGTGCTGTAATGAAAGTGGAAATGCCAGCTCCCTGCAGTGAGGAAGGTAGACGGAAAGAAGAGCCGAGAGTGGACCAGGGATGACTCTTGAATGATAACAACAAATCCGAGCCCAGACACTATCTCAAGGTTGTTTTAGCAAGATGGTTAACTTCGAGAAACTGGAATAAATGTATCATTATTTGAAAAGACAACTTTGTAGGAGAGAGCAAAGAAAATAAGGTAGTTATGTATGTATGTTCATACAACAGACATATAAATTTTATACGCATTTTGTAAGATGAGATCAAACTGTCAACATTTGTTGGATCATAGAGAAAGCAAGGGAATTCTAGAAAAAAAAAATCTGCTTCTGCTTTCTGGACTACATTAAAGCTTTTGAGTGTGTGATCACAACACACTGTGGAGAATTCTTAAAGAAGTGCGAGCCCCAAACCCCCTGACCTACCTCCTGAGAAACCTTATGCAGGTCAAGAAGCAACAGTTAGAACAATGGACAGGTTCACAACTGGGAAAGGAGTACATCAAGACAGTACATTGTCACAATGCTTTTTTAACTTATGCACAATATAACATTAAATGCCGGGCTGGAACCAAGATTGCTGGGAGAAATATCAATAACCTCAGATATGCAGATGACACCACTCTAAAGGCAGAAAGTGAAGAGGAATTAAGGAGCCTCTTGATGAGGGTGAAACAGGAGAGCGTAAAAGCTGGCTTAAAATTTAGCATTCAAAAAAAGAAGTCATAGCATCAGGCCCCATCACTTCATGGCTAATAGATGGAAGAAAAAGTGGAAGCAGTGAGAGATTTTACGTTTGGGCTCCAAAATTACCACGGATGGTGGCTGCAGCCATGAAATTAAAGGACGCTTGCTCCTTGGAAGGAAAGCTATGACAAACCTAGACAGCATATTAAAAAGCAGACACATCACTTTGCCAACAAAGATCCATATAGTCAAAGCTTTGGTTTTTCCAGTAGTCATGTATGGATGTGAGTTGGACCATAAAGAAGGTAGAGTGCTGAAGAATTGATGCTTTCAAACTGTGGCATTGGAGAAGGCTCTTGAGAGTCCCTTGGACAGCAAGGAGATCAAACCAGTGAATCCTAAAGGAAATGAATCTTGAATATTCATTGGAAGGACTGATGCTGAAGCTGAAGCTCCAATACTTCGGCCACATGATGAGAAAAGCCGACTCATTGGGGGGAAAACAAAAACTTGATGCTAGGAAATACTGTAGGTAAAAGGAGAAGGGGGTGGTGGAGGAAGAGATGGTTAGATAGCATTACCAACTCAGTGGACATCCATTTGAGCAGACAATGAAGGACATGGAAGCCTGGCATACTGCAGTCCATGGGTCACAAGAGTTGAACATGATTTAGTGACTGAACAAGATGAGTGTGTATATGTATTTATACACAAAATACATTTATACCTTCAAAATCTACTTCCTTACCTTCTCCTATAAATATTTCATGACAAATCTGAGATATGACTTAAAAAAAAAGTGTTTATTTCAGAAAGGACCTTCCTCTATACAGACAAAGAGATCCTCTTTTTCATGGACAAAGAGACCCTCCACCTGAATTCCCAGAGCAACCATGTGTATAGCCTGGTATTCAGAACACTCCACAGTAGACTCAAGGATACCACTCCCAAATGTGAGTACTATATGTCAGATATGGGGCAAGCCTTTGACTAGCAATATTTCTTAGCCTTTCACATCTCTGTGGCTTTTTCAACAATAATGACAGTTGTTTTGAAAAATTAACATTTGGATATAATTTAAAATTTACAAGAGACCCTCCCATACATCTCATTTGATCTTCATAACATCTCTATACGGCAAGTCTGTCATTAGTCCCATTTTGTAAATGCAGAAGCGAGGCTCGAGCAGTTTGAGAGATTTGCTCAAACTTATCTATGTAGTGGGGGCTTCCCTGGTGGGCTCAGATGGTAAAGCATCCACCTGCAATGCAGGTGACCTGGGTTCAATCCCTGGATTGGGAAGATCCCCTGAAGAAGAGCATGATGACTCTCTCCAGTATTCTTGCTTGGAGAGTCCTCACGGACAGAGGAGCCTGGTGGGCTACAGTCCAGGGGGTCGCAAAGAGTTGGACATTACTGAGCGACTAAGCACACCTAGGTAGTGGGCAGCAAGGCTGGGGTTTAAGTCCAAGTGCTCTGCTTCCAGAGTTATGCTCTTTGCTTCGGGGTATACAACAGACATACAAATTTTATACGCATTTTGTAAGATGAGATCAAACTGTCAACATTTGTTGGATCATAGAGAAAGCAAGGGAATTCTAGAAAAAAAAAATCTGCTTCTGCTTTCTGGACTACATTAAAGCTTTTGAGTGTGTGATCACAACACACTGTGGAGAATTCTTAAAGAAGTGCGAGCCCCAAACCCCCTGACCTGCCTCCTGAGAAACCTTATGCAGGTCAAGAAGCAACAGTTAGAACAATGGACAGGTTCACAACTGGGAAAGGAGTACATCAAGACAGTACATTGTCACAATGCTTTTTTAACTTATGCACAGTATAATATTAAATGCCGGGCTGGAACCAAGATTGCTGGGAGAAATATCAATAACCTCAGATATGCAGATGACACCACTCTAAAGGCAGAAAGTGAAGAGGAATTAAGGAGCCTCTTGATGAGGGTGAAACAGGAGAGCGTAAAAGCTGGCTTAAAATTTAGCATTCAAAAAAAGAAGTCATAGCATCAGGCCCCATCACTTCATGGCTAATAGATGGAAGAAAAAGTGGAAGCAGTGAGAGATTTTACGTTTGGGCTCCAAAATTACCACGGATGGTGGCTGCAGCCATGAAATTAAAGGACGCTTGCTCCTTGGAAGGAAAGCTATGACAAACCTAGACAGCATATTAAAAAGCAGACACATCACTTTGCCAACAAAGATCCATATAGTCAAAGCTTTGGTTTTTCCAGTAGTCATGTATGGATGTGAGTTGGACCATAAAGAAGGTAGAGTGCTGAAGAATTGATGCTTTCAAACTGTGGCATTGGAGAAGGCTCTTGAGAGTCCCTTGGACAGCAAGGAGATCAAACCAGTGAATCCTAAAGGAAATGAATCTTGAATATTCATTGGAAGGACTGATGCTGAAGCTGAAGCTCCAATACTTCGGCCACATGATGAGAAAAGCCGACTCATTGGGGGGAAAAAAAAAAACTTGATGCTAGGAAATACTGTAGGTAAAAGGAGAAGGGGGTGGTGGAGGAAGAGATGGTTAGATAGCATTACCAACTCAGTGGACATCCATTTGAGCAGACAATGAAGGACATGGAAGCCTGGCATACTGCAGTCCATGGGTCACAAGAGTTGAACATGATTTAGTGACTGAACAAGATGAGTGTGTATATGTATTTATACACAAAATACATTTATACCTTCAAAATCTACTTCCTTACCTTCTCCTATAAATATTTCATGACAAATCTGAGATATGACTTAAAAAAAAAGTGTTTATTTCAGAAAGGACCTTCCTCTATACAGACAAAGAGATCCTCTTTTTCATGGACAAAGAGACCCTCCACCTGAATTCCCAGAGCAACCATGTGTATAGCCTGGTATTCAGAACACTCCACAGTAGACTCAAGGATACCACTCCCAAATGTGAGTACTATATGTCAGATATGGGGCAAGCCTTTGACTAGCAATATTTCTTAGCCTTTCACATCTCTGTGGCTTTTTCAACAATAATGACAGTTGTTTTGAAAAATTAACATTTGGATATAATTTAAAATTTACAAGAGACCCTCCCATACATCTCATTTGATCTTCATAACATCTCTATACGGCAAGTCTGTCATTAGTCCCATTTTGTAAATGCAGAAGCGAGGCTCGAGCAGTTTGAGAGATTTGCTCAAACTTATCTATGTAGTGGGGGCTTCCCTGGTGGGCTCAGATGGTAAAGCATCCACCTGCAATGCAGGTGACCTGGGTTCAATCCCTGGATTGGGAAGATCCCCTGAAGAAGAGCATGATGACTCTCTCCAGTATTCTTGCTTGGAGAGTCCTCACGGACAGAGGAGCCTGGTGGGCTACAGTCCAGGGGGTCGCAAAGAGTTGGACATTACTGAGCGACTAAGCACCCTAGGTAGTGGGCAGCAAGGCTGGGGTTTAAGTCCAAGTGCTCTGCTTCCAGAGTTATGCTCTTTGCTTCGGGGTGAGGAAGAGCTTTCAGGCTTTTCTCCCCAAGCCATTCTTCCATTGCAGCCTGCCATTCCGCGGCTGCTAGAGCCTACTGCCTTCTATTATCTGGAGACCTGCAGGCTCCCTGGGGAATTGCTGATGTGGCGCATGATTTTAGTTCTGGATGTCTGGCTGTGCTTCAGGACCTCTTTATTAGGATCACGCTGTGTCCTTCAAAGTTCAATAAGGCTTGTGGGCAATGCTGACAAAATGGCTCACTGATGGTCTCTGAGTCCACGCAAGTCCAACCCGGTCCTGATGGATCTGGGCTGCCGGTTCCCTGCCCGCCCTGGGCCACGCTCTGTCAGTGATTCTCTTCCACATTTTCCTTCCCTCCAGGCTCATCATATCCTCTTTCCAGTACTTCTGTCCTATCCTGCAGCCTCTCTGCCTTTCTGAGCCTCATCCCCACCTGGCCATCAGCTGAACCTGCTCCTCTCTGATGTTAACCTGTGTCCTTCATCCCATGTCCTCCCCATCATCCTGCCTACCATAGGACATGGTTTCCATTTGCTTCTTTGAGATCGTGATTTTTCAAATATATAAAATGAGGGCGATATCTATCTTTCTGGTTGGATGAAAGGTCAAATTAGTCATTTAACAAACTGGGGGGGATGAGGCCATGGAGAGCATCTCAAACTCGGTCCTCTGTAATGACAAAGATGATCAGGTCTCCATGATTCCAAAAACTCATTCCCAACACTGGGAGTCCGTTAAACGTCTAGTCCATCTTTCTCTTTGCCTTCTTGTACATTACATTATATCTGTTTCTTACCATCTGGATCTTTGCAATTCAGTTCACACTATCCTTAAGAACTTTTGAAACGTCTTTCTAAGAAGTCCACATTTTGATTTCATCATATAGAACCCAAAAGTCTCCTTCAGTCTTCCTTCACCCTGACTTTTCTGCAAGGAGCAGTACCCTGACCACCGTTCCTTTCCCTAAACTCCCCGCTTCTTCAGTTTCTCTGATATCCCATCAGTTTTCCTTTTACTTTTCTGAACCCACTTGTTTTTGTCTCAGTCTCTAAATGTGGACAGTCCTTATAGCTCTGTCCTCATTCATCTTCTATTTGGTGCATGATTAAAAATAAATAAAATGTTACCGCTTTAATCATATGAGTCTGTATCCCCAATCTCCAAAGCAGTTCCAACACCCCATCAGAAATCCATTCCCTACATTTCTGTGCCCATAGACATCAACAGCCACACATCAAATCAGGACCTTCCTCTGACTTCTTCCTTTTGACCAGTGGCGTCAGCATCCTCTTAGCTGTGCACAGTGAAGAGGTCACCACTGCCTCCTACTTCCTCCTAACTGACCAGGCAAATGAGTCACTGGTGAGGTCAGTCTAACTTTAAATCTCCCTCTTCCGATACGTACTGCTAACTTCATAAAGAAGCTAAACTGAACTTGGCCTCATATCTTCTTGCCAGCAGTTCCTCTTTTCTATTCACCCTCAACCAGTTACAGACGAATATCCTGAAAGTATCACTGTATTGCTCTACTCAACACTTTACTTCTGCTGCCTGTGCAGATACTATAATTTAGACTTTTCGGTGGCTGGATGCAGTCTTTATATTTGGATCTTGGCTTTAAGTTCCAGATGTATCATTCCTGGCTGTATGGCCTTGGGGAAGTTCAATTTAAACTTCCTGTGGTTGCCTCATCTTTAAACTGCTGATGCGTTTGTTAACTCACTGATAAAAGAAAGCAAGGATGAATGATCAAACTGAATGTCTAAGGTGCAAATTAAGAAGGAGAAATTCATTTTGTTGTGCATGGCATCCTTAGACTACTTAATAATTTTATTGTTAATTGATAAAAATTAATTTTTTATTTTTTATTTTGTTGGCCCATTGTGGTACACAGGGAAACATACAAACTTTACAGTTAGAGAAACCAGTTTCAGTTACTAAATATTCTACTGAATATCTGTCTGAATTGCAAAAGTCATGAGTCATAGTTTTTTCCTAGTAAATGGGAATAACAATACTAACCGTACAGAACTATTTCCAGAGTTAGGGATAGCATCACATTACATCTATCGTAGCCACCAATTCAGTGGTAGCTACTAAGGCTACTTCAAGAATGGTATAAGGAGGGGTATTTAGAAGGTGGCCATCTCTAACACCAGGAAGAATTCTTCATCCATAGATTCAAGAATCTTTCATGAAGTCAAAAGCTACTTGCATTCGTCATTACTTGAATTTAAAGCAAACAAGCAAACCCATGTCTGCATTTTATCCTATGCACAGCTGCATAAAATCTGATGTAAATGACTAAATCTATTACTCAACACTACTTTTTAACAAGACGCTGTCTAAACAATCAAAAGAGGTCAAGTCATGGATTCCAGAAACTGGCTCTTTGTCACTGTTTTGTCACTAACTAGATGTGTGGCCTTGGGGAAATTCATTTCATTCTCTAGGCTTGAGTATTACAACCATAATGGGAAGGGGGGTTTTCTATTGCCTAAGGTCTCTTTCCAGTTGCAAACCACATAAGTCTCTTGGATGGAGTGCCACCCATTGGCAACTGGGATGTAGTTTCAAGATTTGAAGGACTTCTCTGAGCACCTGAATATCCCCAGAAGAAATCAGGGCTTAGAATGAATAGAGTGGACATAAAGCACTGAGGAGGATGACAAAGAAGACTTGATTTCTGAATTGTTTCTACTAAGCATCATCTGTGTACTACAACCAAAAATCACGTGAAAAATCTAAGGAGGTTTAGAATTCCAGTAAAATATCTTTATTCAATCGAGAAACCTGCTTAGCTCCAGGAGAAATATACATAGTCAGAGAGACTTGTGTGTCCGAACACTTCCCCTGTCATTAACGAGCTGTAGGCAAATATTCAGCAAATCATTTAGCTTCGCTAATCCAAAACTTCCTTACAACACGGTTGTAAAGATTAAATGAGGGCATTTATGCAAAGCTTTTACTTAGTAAATGGCCTGAATGAATAACTGCTCAATAAATGGCATTCGTGATTTTCATCATTTGACTTAGACTGTGTCTATATGAAGGAACCAAATTAACAGTTTTGAATGAAACAATTACACTGAAATAGTGACAAGTGTAGAGAAGCCATTAAAGAGAGTCTAAAGCTCAGGAGATCAAAGGTTTATTTTCTAACCACAGACAATTATGTTTATGACTGTAAATAAGTCTGTTTTGCTGGTGTAAAAACAAACTATGCCACCGGGGCATATTATCTCTGGAATCCCACTCAATGGTCACATTCCATCAGTATGAGATTTTAAGTCACACACTTTACCGTGTAATTCACCAGTGACTGAAACGTAGAGACACACAGGATCTCTGTGAACAGACTAGACTTCTCACAGGTTGTCTAAACCCCTAAATATCCTTAAGTTGACTGCCTCTTAGCATCTCCAGCATTCTGTTTTAACAATGAAAGCAGTGCGATTTAATAAAAATATCACCCCATAGGCTTTTAAGAAATAAACTGGGGGATAACCGCTATACTGTGCTGTATTGATTTCCGCTGTAGAGCAACAGTGTGAATCTGCCGGAAGGGCACGTCCGTCCCCTCCCTCGTGAGCCTCCCTCCCACCCCCTCACCCTCCCACACCCAAGGTCATCACAGAGCACCTTGAGAAAGAGTAATTCAAAAAGACACCCATATTGAAGCACTGTTGGCAATAATCAGGACATAGGAGGACCCAAGACTGCCACTGACAGAGGCATGGATGGAAGCTGGGGCAGACATGAGCCCAGCGGGTGCTGGCCAATGGGCTTTTGCCATCCAACTGGGAAGGACAGTCGGCAAAATCTAACAGAACAGACAAGAAAACAAACCTACAATGGTACTTCCTAGTCTTTTCCCATAAAGAGATCAAATGTCTCCAAACGACTCACCTCAGTTCAGTTCAGTTGCTCAGTCGTGTCTGGCTCTTTGTGACCCCATGAATCACAGCACGCCAGGCCTTCCTGTCCATCACCATCTCCCAGAGTTCACTCAGACTCACGTCCATGGAGTCAGTGATGCCATCCAGCCATCTCATCATCTGTTGTCCCCTTCTCCTTCTGCCCCCAATCCCTCCCAGCATCAGAGTCTTTTCCAATGAGTCAACCCTTCGCATGAGGTGGCCAAAGTACTGGAGTTTCACCTCATTGACCCATATATCTCTCTCACTTAATAGAAGAGTGTATAATGGGTCCTATATATACATGTAGTTCATGCCTAAACACCTAATATTTCTCTTCATTTTTCTTTCACACCCTGCCACATTTTCTCATATTTTCCAACTCCTTAAATTACATTTTTCCTTATTAATTGACTTTTCAGATTATATTTTGCTGGAAAGGCTGATCTGAGTTCAAAAGCACCAAGCACAGTATCTTTGGAGCAGATGTCGTATTTAATTTGATCCCAACTTTGATAGTAAATTCTGGTTTCCCTCTTTCTATGTTTTTCTTCTCTGCACAATATGATGAAGGCAGAGCTAATGATCATAAAGATGGAAGAAGTAGTTTCTGTCATTCAAACCCTCCGATTTCACCTTGAGTCTCACACTAGTGAAACTCGATCATTTAAAAATGTTTGCCTGCTTTCTGAGAATCAAATCGTTAAAACCATATGCTATCTCCCAGCCTGGCATCCCCATTACCATTTAAAGCGTGCTTAAAATCAATTGAAAGTCAACACACCACGTAACAAGGCCCAGCTAACATGTTCTGATCTGTGCAGCTGCATGATAACGGCTTGCCTATGAAACATCTGAATTCTCCCAGGTATCGTGGTGAGAGGCAGAAAGAGCTTAAACAGGGAAAATATTTAAAAGAGAAGCAAAAAAAGAAAAGAAAAGAAAAAGAAAGAAAGTCTCCCGAAAGACGACGGGCTAAGTTACTTTAGAAATTCTAAATCTGAAGTTCTTTTATCTTCTTGCGCCTTGGACAAATCCAGAAAATAAATTCTCACATGAAAGTCCTTTTCCCCTTAAGAAAAGAAAAAAGTTACTTCAAAAAAAGCCTGCCTTGTGTTCCGATCTAATCTCTACTTTGGTCCATGGCTCAACAAGGCATAAACATGACAAACAGCAAACAAATGTGAGGGAGCTTCTCAACAGAAGAAGACGAACACCAAAAGCTACATGGAAAGTGCGCGTCGGACTTCTTTAATATTTGCAGTAACGTCTGAGTCCTGAGAGGATTCCTGTGAAGATGAGGGCTGGTGGTTATTGGACTGACCCCACCCAAATCTGAGAGGACAGGTTCTGTGTCAGTCTCCAGATCTGGAAGAGAAGATAATCTGTGAAAACAAACCGCGGCGAAAGCTCAGAGGCGTGTGTTTCCTGGCCCCTGGGTGAGCTGTGGCCTCCCTGCCCCGTGCAGGGAGAGGCTGTTTGTTTGTTGGACGTCAGTATTTTTAAAGGTCCTTCCTGAACAGTCAGAAATGAACTGTAATTTCCTGAGAGAGGCAGCCACAAGCCTGTCCAAACATGAATGAAAAAAAAAAAAAATCCCAGTTCCGACAGCAAAAATCTCAAAACCCTCCACATCCTTCCCAGGAGACTCACAGAAGTTGACTCCAAGCGACGGACCAAGCAAGGGACATGCGTGCCTCTTGCCAGTCAACTGAGCTGTTCTAAGGCGCCAGGAGACTATACATGTGAGGACAGGAAAATACAGCAAGACAGATACGGACGAGTTGTCCCACGGGACCTGTTACTCGATATTGAGAACTTATCCCCCTTAGAAGTAGCTATGGGTTTCACTTCCAGGCGTTTCTGCATTAAGACTTCAAAGAAAATTCGGAATATTAATCCTATTGATGCTATTTGAACATGGTAGGCACTTATACCATGGATAGCAGCAGGACATTAATTCCTAAGCCCTTTTCACTGGGACTTCAAAAGGTTCTTTCTTCCCTATCTTTGAAAGGAATCCATGAGTTCTCCTAGCTCTATGCATACCACATACAGAAATAAATAAGCATGAATATACATTCAAAATGTGTCTAAGAACTACAGACACTGTCTCCAGGCCAAGCACCTTGTCGGGCATTTCTTTACGTCTTATCGCTAATCCTCAGAAAACCCGTGCAGGTACCTCATTACTGGGATTTTTTAAAAAATCTAAACTTAATTAAAGTGAAATAACTTGATCAAATTCACGCAGATTACACACATCAGTTTTGAACCTAGGATGATGTGAATACCAAACCCCAGGGTCATTCAGACATATCACAGGCCTTCCGTTAGGAAATGACCAGAGCTGTATATGAAGCTGTGGAGAAAACGGTTGAGTTCTTAGCAAGATTATGTGAAAACGGAATGGGAGGACTTTGAATCCAATGTGCCAGAAGATAAAAGCCTTTTGCATATTTACAGACTGAAAATGACTGAGATGAAGACAATGGGCTTTTTGAGGGGTTTTTTTTTTGGTACAAATTCAGTGTAATATTTCTACCAGAAGCAAATTTGTTTTAATTAATTAACTTTTTTGGCCACGCCTCACAGCATGTCGGATCTTAGTTCCCTGACCAGGGGTCAAACCCATGATCCCCTGCAGCGGAAGCAGAGTCTGAACCACTGGACGGCCAGGGGACTCTCAGGGACAACTTTTAGGGTCCAAGTTCTTTCAGAGCTCAGGAGGAACATGTCTCACTGCTTATCAAGCACCTGCTAAGGTGAGAGGGACTTGGGTTTGTGGTGAAGGGCTGAGTGGGTACAATTTTAAATAAGGCCTTTGAGCTGAGGCTTGCAGGAGGGAAGGAGCTGGACACACAGACACCTGGAGGAAGCGATTCAAGAAAGCTCTGCTGTCTCTCTATCTCGCTCTCTCTCTCATACACACACACACACACACACACACACACACACACAGAAAGCCACACTCTGAAGTCACACATTCACACACACTCTATTCTAGAGGCAACACATTCTCAGCCCTCCCTGGAGTTGTGATTGCGTCCCCATTTCTCCGTCTCTCCCTCTACTGAGGACAAGCTGGAAACACACACAGAACTTGAATGAAACTCTTGCACCCATTTAAAAAGTCACTCCAACACACAAACTACATGTCCAGTCCCCAGCCAAATGTGTGACTTCCTCGTATAGATTTGCAACCAGCCTTAGGGTTAAGCCCCTGCTTCTTGACATACACGGGGCATGTTTGTGGGATTCTTTCTCCTTTTATTTCTTTCTGTTTCCTTCAGTCGGATGGTGTGTTCCCTTTGTCTTTCCCTTTCTAAAATCACTGCCGTGGGCTTATTCTTATAAGTTAGAAATCAACCTCGTCCCATTTTAAGGGTTTATTTGTAGTAGGAGAACCCCCTCCAATCAAGATAAACTTTTACTGCAAAATGAATTCTTATCTGAATCCAAACCCTGGAAGGGGTCACAGGAGGGAAGTCACGCCGATGGGTGACCCAGGGCCTCCAGCCCGCTGTGTCTCCTGCCTCCAGCCTACGCTTCATGTTCTCAGCCATAGAAAGCGGCTCATGTCAGTCACATCTAGGCAGAACCTAGTTCATTTTTCATGAACTGTGGAATTACCTAGGCCTATCAAGTGTAATTTGAATTTTCTAGAGAAGGTGTCCTGAGGAGCTTAAACCTAGTATTGGTTCATTAAAATATTCAGAAGGCCACAACTGGAGTAGACTAAAAATCTCATAATATTAAATACTGTTTTTAGATGAACTCGAAAATAAATTAGTAGCAGATTCTTGTGACTGTCATGTTCTTAAGAAGCAGATGGATGTTAGGATCTATAGAATATAAGATTAATGGAAACTTTTAAAATACTATTTCCAGTAATCAGATATTGAGATGTTTTAATGTTCAGAACCATGCATAAAACAATTTCAAAGCTAGAAAAAACAAACAAACAAACAAAAAACCACAGGTAACTAAGAGCCCTGTAAACAAAGTTAAACAACGGCTAACCAACCAAAAGACACAGTTAAGGGCTGGCAGTGCTGTAGAGTTCACAATCTATAAAACGTTATTAATTGGTTTTCACATAGACTACAAAGATCCAACAATATGCCTCAGTTCCAATCCCCAGAAAATACATGACATGTTTAAAATCCTACTGGCACCTACTGATTTTGACTGAACACAGTTAACCTTATCAAATCAACAGGGTTTCAACTGTACTTAAAAAGACATTATATGAAAGGCACGACAAGCTTTAAATTAACCTACTGGCCGTGCAGTCCGAGATGAGCCACAGAAAAACAGAGCTTGAACATCACAGGAAGAATCACCTTTGAGTTTCATGGAATATGCAGTACAGAATGGGGCCACACAGACATCACAGAAAAATTTAGAAATGTTTAAAATAATTAGGTACTGGGCGCCTGTTGTAGAGCAGAAGGAGCCCAGCTTCGTGCTCTGTGATGACCTAGATGGGTAGGAAGCAGGGGGGGTGGGGTGGGAAGGAGACTTAAGAGGGAGGGGAGATATATACATACATTATAGCTAATTCACTTCGTGGTACAGCAGAACATCGAAAAGCAATTATACGCCAATAAAAAAAGGAAAAGTCTGATAACTCATTAATTAATTAAGCATTAATCTCGAGTTAGTATACATACTCAAGTCAAGTACCCCTTTTCTGCTTTCTTCTGAAGAGGCATCACTTCTAAAGTTCTTAAATATAAGAGGAAAAGAAAAAGTTACCCTTATCCAGATGTGTACTGAGATTTAGCATAGGGTAGATGGAGATGTATTTTGTGTATTTTCCACCCACTGATTTGAAAATATTATGCAAAATATTTATGTAACTTGCTAACAGTATGGAATGACTCCAAAGAGAGCCCTGCGCTTGCAGCCAGGGGATGGAGCGCGTTCTGCGCGTCTGGAGCCCCCGCAGCCCTCAGCAAGGGCAACCTGCAGAACAGGCGCAGAATTAATGCGGCTGCAGCTTCTGACAGAGCATGCGATGCCAGTCCTCCATGGTACACACCAGGCTCCACTTACTTTCGGGGCTGATGCACTTTCATCCCGAAGGTTAAAGGATGTACCAGTTCTTCTTATCTGATGAAGAAGCAAGGGAAGGAGGTGGTCTCCGTCTCCTATGTGTCCTACAGTTGGCAGCCCAGTGTCCTGTACACTTGGGCGGGAAACCAGGGACACAGCTAGCAGGATGAGCAGGGCAGAAGAAAGGAGCCTCCTCTGTCTTTCTCTAGAGCTCTCTCCTTCCTTTTCTATTTTGTCCTCCATCAGAGGACAGAATATATTGATTCACACTAAGAAACCAGAAAGTCATCTTCATCCTACCACTTTGTAGTTGCTGTTAAAAAGAGTCTTATAAAATGTTTTTGCTTTCTTTGCATCACATCTGTTTTTAGCGACCCATCTCAGACAGAGTTCAGCAGTAAAGAATCTGTCTGCCAAGCAGCAGACCCAATCATGATCCCTGGGTCGGTAAGATGCCCTGGAGAAGGGAATGGCAACCCACTCCAGTATTCTTGCCTGGGAAATGCCATGGATAGAGGAGCCTGGCAGTCTACAATCTATGGGGTCGCAAAAGACCGGGACACAACTTAGCAACTACACATCTCAGATAAGGCAAAATCACTACTACGCAGAGGTAGAGAAATATTTAATTTGGCACTTAAAGTCAATTTGTAATTTACTTCGCTGTTTCAGTTTACTGGAGTGACTCATTTACTGGAGTGATTCATTTCTTGACTGTTACTGTGTTTGAAAAGCCAAGGTAAATGCATATTAAGTTTATATAGCATTCTATGTTAAGTATAATGCCCCTTATACTTTCCACATCCACAAGAGTCAGGGTTTAGCTCATGAAATATTTATTAGCAATAAAAATGCTATATATTCAGCAAACAAAACTCCACCTTATTTATAAATTAGATACCCATGTATACTTGTCACACAATAAATCAAAAGCAATTAAAAAGAATTACATTGAGTTGCCTGTTAATCTATAAAGATTTACTTTACTTTCACCTAACTATTTTCTGTGCTCACTGGCCAAAACAATTTGATGGTTATTTTGGAGGCCTGAGGTGAGAGGATTTCTCATCACCTAAGCGTTCACCTAGGTTACCTTTTAGGAGCTATGGGAAGCCGCCCCATACATTCCTCAAGCCAGAGGTGGGGGTCTGGTCTGTCCTCTGCCTGTGTATCTTCAGACCCTCAGGGTGCAAGCATCTTTCTTTTTATAATTTTATTGATTCATTTACTTTCCTCTGCGCTGGGTCTTCCTTGCTTTTGGTGCTTTTCTCCGGTTCTGGAGAGCGAGGGCCTCCCTCTAGTTGCGGGGTGTGAGCTTCTCCTGGCGGAAGCTTCTGTTGTTGCAGAGCTGGGGCTTTAGGACGCTCGGGCTTCAGGGGCTGCAGTGCCTGGGCTTAGCTGCTCTGCAGGGCATAGGATCTTCCTGGATCAGGGATCAAACCCGTGTCTCCCGCATTGGCAGGCAGATTCTTTACCACTGAGCCACCAGGGACGCCCCCAAGCACTTTCCCACTGCAGACTTTCTAACTTCGAGAATAAATTGACACAGAACTGTATGCACTTCAAACACACCAACACTGAAAGAGGGCAAGACACGCCCTCCGCTCCTGTGAAATGAAGAGACTCGGACATCAAGACACCGCCTATGTGTGCTCTTACTACCTTTTTCCAAAATGGTTTTGCATTTATACCCAAATCCTCAGCTACGAGAAAGCCTGAGGAAGTGTCTACCCCTGAGAAAACGGAAACCAGCATTGACTTGGGAAAGGTGTGTGTGGCTACCTCTTGGCTTTCTTCTTATTTTATGTACTGATGGCTGACCAATGGAGTATTTCATCTTGAAAGTCAGTTATCTCAGTGAATGAATATACTTTTCCTTTCAAAAAATTGTATTTACTTTTCAATGAACCAGATGTCTTAGAATTCCTTCCAAAAGGTTTAGGAGTGAACACACCACTCTCCAAAGTGAAAGGTCAGAGGCACTGTGACGGAAGGATGGTCCTCATTTTCTCAAAAAGAAAAAAAGAAAAGAGGAAGCACAAATGATTCCGCGACGTGCTGAAGGCCACTTAGTGATTCAGAGGAACCAGTGATGGAAGTCTGGCTCAGCAACACCTTCAGCAAGCAGGAGAGCCGAACACTTAAACACTGACTGTACGGCCCTTCGCGCGTGCGGCTATGTGTATGATGCCGCACGAGGCGCAGACCCGCCACCGTTTTACCCTGACCACCCCACAGTGAGACAGGAAGGCGTTTGTCCATGCACTCAGGCCATCCTCAAGATGGACAAGCAGACGCTCACCACCACTTGCCAAGGGCTAAATCTCTATGTTCAGAAGAAAGCAAGGAGAGAGAAGAGAAGCTGATCGCTGTTGCTATGTCTTACATGAACAGGGAGTGGCAACGGTGAGGAGAGTGAGAGTGGAAGTCACTCAGCGTGTCCAGCTCTTTGAGACCCACGGACTACACGGTCCATGGCATTCTGCAGGCCAGAATACTGGGGTGGGGAGTCTTGCCCTTCTCCAGGGGATCTTCCCAACCCGGGGATCAAACCCAGGTCTCCCGCATTGCAGGCGGATTCTTTACCAGCTGAGCCACAAGGGAAGCCCAAGAATACTGGAGTGGGTAGCCTATCCCTTCTCCAGGGGATCTTCCTGACCCAGGAATGGAACCAGGGTCTCTTGCATTGCAGGCGGATTCTTGACCAACTGATCTATCAGGGAGGGCCAGGAAGAGTTAAGAGGAAGGGAATCCATCTAAAACAGCCCCAGGCTCTGCCACGTAACTAGTACAGTGATTCTCAGTATGGCAATTCTGCCCCCCTTCCCAGGGGACGTTTGGCAATACTGGAGACTTTTTACTAGTCATGGTTAGGGCTGTGACTGGCATTTAGTGGGAAGAGACGGTGGATGAGACATGGATGTTGCTCAGTCTCCAAGAAGGCTGAGTACAGCTTCCCACAACAGAGAGCTAATTTCAGTTCCAACTGTGGATAGTGCTGCAGTGGAGAAACCCTGAACCAGTGACACGACATTGAATAAGTTATTGAACTTTGGGAAATGCAACGCTCTTTATCTGTATAAAACTATTAATAATACAGCAGTCCCTACCTTGATGGATGGGTGAGCTGCTGCAAGAGATAATTTAAGTGAAGTCCTTCATTCTGTTATTGGGATGTTTAGAGAACTGGACGGAGAAGGCAATGGCACTCACTCCAGTGCTCTTGCCTGGAAAATCCCATGGATGGAAGAACCTGGTGGGCTGCAGTCCATGGGGTCACTAAGAGTTGGACACAACTGAGCGACTGACTGAGCGACTTCACTTTTTTCTTTCATCCATTGGAGCAGGAAATGGGAACTCACTCCAGTGTCCTTGCCTGGAGAATCCCAGGGACAGGGGAGCCTGGTGGGCTGCCGTCTATGGAGCTGCACAGAATCGGGCACGACTGAAGTCACTTAGCAGTGGCAGTTAGCGGAGAACTGGAAGTATTTTTTAATTATTTTTGGTTAATAATAAAGTCCATGTCACTTCACGTAACAGCATGTGAAGAAAGGAAAATATGTGGGCACCAGAATAATGCAACAGTTTAAGCTTAATGATAGTATTAAAAAATAAAATTCAGAATCAGTCTCATTTGGTTCAGTCTAGACTATTTTAATTTAATCCCATCCCCACCAATAAGAAAAACTATAATGGAATCAATCCCCCAGAACATTCCTCATCATTTACCCTCTGAGAGTTCTAGAGATTTCCCTAAAAGGATGATTCAGACAACACAGCCTTACAGTTTTGTGGGGAGTGTTTCATCGGGAGAAATTTATGCTAAACGGGGTTGTGTAAAATTATTATCATTTTAATATCATCTTTGAAATCCGAGCTTTTATTCCAAGAGTGATTTCTTTCAGTTCAAGTCTTCAGGGTTTGGATTTCATTCTTTTGAACTGTCAACTGTGACCACATCTAAAGAGACAGTTTGCATTTGTCTGCTGAACCCACGGTGGGGTTTGAGTAACAGCAAAGTGTTCACTTAAAAAAAAAAAAAGTTCCACAGTCAAGTCCTTTAATTTGTTGAAACAGTTAGAAGCTGAGCTAGACCTAAGAATCGAAAGTGTTTTTCTGCTTTAGGTGGTGAGAGGGGCCAGAAACCACAAGATTATATGTCAAACGAGCAAACAAAACAAGTCTGGAAAGTCTCGGACGGCAGAAGCAGCTCTTCCTGGGGAATGCTTTGCCTCCGCCGGCCCCCTCGTGTCTGCTGCCAGCGACGATTAGAGACCGAGAGAAGGTCTGCGACGTTTCATTCCTTTGCCAGACACAAGCTAGATGACAAAGCAGCTTCAAGGTTGGGTTACTTGTGCCCATGTCCTAAAATGCTGAACGAATGGAAACGTGCTTTTGAAAACAAAGTAAAAGTGAGCTTCCTCCTTTGATGGTTACAAATACGTCCAGTTCTCTAAACATTCCAATGACAGAGTGAAGGACTTCACTTGAATTATCTCTTAAAACCTCCAGCTGGGAACTGCACCACCTTTTCGAACACATAAGCGAGGGTCAAATATCAAATAAGCTATTGCTTATATAACATAGTGTAGGTGTGCTTATGGCCAAACTGGAGAATACTAATCTATAAAGGAAAGTCAACTCAAAAATGAAAACTTGTACTATCTTTAACATTCATATGCTACCTGGGAATGTCTTTGACTCATCTAAATTCCATAAGAACCAGCTTACCTTTCTGCATTGATCTCTTGGATTTGAACATCTTTTCTGATTTTGAGAGATACCATGCTCCAATTATATAAATGTTGGGACCATCACTAAACTGATGCCATGTCTACCATGCCCATGAGCATTTGCCTACTGGTGTTCTAGCTTCAAATGCTTTTTTTTTCTTAATTAAACAAAAACCTCCTTTTACTTTGACACCCACACATATGGATAGATATAAATATGCAGGTATATATAATGGACATCATATTTCCAGTTCCTAAACTGTGGAAAGATTGACACATAAAGATGAGTTTTACCAAGATTGTAAAATGCTACTTTGGACATTATTTCATTTCATTTATTTTATTTTACTGTGGTAAGAGCACTTAGCAAGATGACCCTCAGCAAAACAGTACAAAATGCAGCAATTGTTAACATAGACACAACGCTGTAAACAGATCACCAAAACGTACTCATCTTGCATAACTGAAACTTCATGCTCCTTGATCACTATTTCTTACACCAGCATTATCAGTGCAGTGAGCAGAACAGATAAAAAGCTCATGCTCCACAGCACCCGGGGCTGAAGCTGGGCTCTGCTGTTAGAAGCTGTGTGGTGTGTGGGCAAGTTACTAACCTCTCCGTGTCTCATTTTCCTCCTCTGTAAAAAGAATTAAATAAATCATATATGTGTATATGCTATATATATATACCACATAACATATATGTGCAGGAATAGATTGGTATGTGTGTGTGGCATGTAGAACTAATGCCAACAAGATAGACAACATAAAAATATTTGCAATCATTATCACTATCAGCAAGCTGAAGCACTGTACACCTAAAGAAAACAAGAAAGGAAAATGTATACGCCTTTGTATTTTCATTCTAAAATGAATAAAATCCACACATCCTCGATCTCAACAAACTTCACACTGCAGAATCCACAACACTGAATAAAATATCCACCACATATACACTCTCATACCTATAACACACAGAGACACACATACACACACACACACGCAATGATTCTGTGTACTGAGATTATAATTGCTGGTGATTTCACTCTTTTAACTTTGGATTTTCCAAACTCTCTACAAATAAGCTCACCTCACCTCTTCAATTAGATGTAAAGAGGTTCACATTTTTCAAAGGAGGATAGTTGTGGAATTCTCATTACAACTGAACAAGACTGAGCCCCGTTTGAGTAAGGGAGGCAACATTAGCAGACTGATAATACAGAGACTGCCCTGAAAACACAATCATCTGGCATGAAGCAGGTGGGGAAAAGAAGAGTAAGAGAAACAAAACAATTGAGTGATGTCCTGCTCTTTGAATGCAGAGGACAGATCTCGAGTCAACCTGAGGAGCGGTGGCTTGGAAACCCCTGGGCGCTGGAAACCTTATTGAATGCTGATGACGGATAACTTGACAAGCATTATCTCCCTCAATCTCACCTCCATCTGGTAGGTCGCTATTTGGACCATTTTACAAATATGGAAATCAGAGGTCAAGGTCACATCGACTCTCAGCGGCCATGACAAAAGGCCAGTCATGTTCCCCAGCTCTGTTACTTACCTTTCAGGATGCCACAGAGGCCCTAGTCTGCGCCGTGCCTCTCCTCAGCCCTGATAGCTTTCATCATTGCCCCTACCACACTGCCCCTTCATGCCCACCCTGTTCCTGGCTTTGGGGATGTGGCCCCATTTGCAGTGAAGAGTCCACAGGACTAAAAAGCCTCATATTGCTCCCAGGCAGAAGGCCTGACTAAGGTAGGGCCAGAGGTCTCTGCACCCACCAGCATCCATGCAGATGAGGGACTGCAGGCATGGACACTGACTCCTTGAAGCTTCGGAAAGCATCTTTCAGCGCCATCTAGAACTCTCTGCCAGCCGGCATCCGAGGAGGAGGCTAGGTCCCACACAGCAAGTGGGTCTCTGCTGAAGTTGGGCAGGCCTACACAGACTCCAGAGAAGGATGTCTGTCCTCTGTGGCTCTGGGGGCACACCGTCCTGACCCAAAGACCCGAAGTGGAAAGAGCTGCAGAGACGACTTAGGGCGAAACTCCAAGCCCTGCGGCACCTGGCCACAGCTCTGGGCATGGGAAGTCTACTGCTAGGCAGAAACGCAGAATCAAGACCTCACAAAAAATACCTTTTATGATTCTAATTGACCGCCACATTTTTTTTTATGTATA